>VXAL01001180.1:238618-259918 GCA_013399475.1 Chauna torquata | reverse complement strand
GTTTTGTTTAAAAAAAAAAGTAAACTATTTAGCCCAGGCTGTTTTAAAACATTTCATTTGGTAAAGACATTCTCTCTCACTTCCCATGAAAGCTGATTTTTTAATTTAGAAAATTATATTTGCTTTAACATGTATTTGGTGGTAAAGAGTGATTTTTAGGAGGCTAAGCATGAATGTTTATGGCTTGGTTCTCAAGAATCTCAAGGACTATGCTAGGTCCAATTTCCTCTTGGAGAAGAAACTCTGTCCACAGTTCCCAACTATATTAAGTAGTAAGAAAAAAAAAAAGACAAAGTTTAGCTACCGCAAAGGAAGAGCTATCTGTATACTGTTTTAAAGTTTCATCATCTTCAGCTTACACAAAATTTGCTATTTTTAGAAGTTCTTCCAGGTATGATAACTGGATCTTTCTCCAGGAGAACCTGGTATACAGCCACTCATTTAAACTCAAAAATACATTCAGAAATACAGCGCAGCGTAACTTTCTTTTTAATAATAAAATACTTTTTTTTTTTTTGCTTGATTTCAAAGTATTCTGTTGAGAAAGAATTTATTCAGGTAAGATGCTAGTACTCATCAACTATCAATGACAATCACAAACGAGAGGATTTCTCTGCCTGCACAGAATTGGGTGCCATGTTTATTATAAATAAAATAGTGTATTCTGTGAAAACATAATTAAGACTTTGGACAGATTTCAAAAGCACATACCAAGACTGACAATCATTCAAGAAGAAAGAAGCACTTTCTCTGGCCACTAGATGTCAGCTTCTCAAGCAGCACTGATTCTTGATACCAACGAAAGACAAGTGTCCCAGATTTTAAATCCCTTAAATGGCATTAACTTAAAATAACCTGACCTCAGCATTGAGCGTGCCACAGCAGACAATAAATTCCTCCAGCAGGCAAACAGAAGCCAAAAAAGGCAAGTGATGATGAATACATCTTGCATCGCTGATTTTGTTAAAAATTATATGCGCTGATAAAGAAGTCTAATCACAGGCAGAGGTGACTGTTGCATGCACATGTTTTGGGGACACAGCCCGCTTCCCCCCAGCGCACATTATGCAAAACACAGGGTTTTTAGTATATTCCATGTACCAATAAATGACAGCTACTCATACAATTTGCAGAAGAAGTTTTGATGTATGAATGATGTACATGGGATCAAATCATTTTAAAGCCATGCATCAGAGCCAGGCCACTGAAGACTTGAGTTAGCACATCCTCCATGAAGGCTTAGCCTTTAAGTGAAAGTAATGCATATTAAATCATCTCCAGTAGAACTGTAAAGTACTCAAATCCTTTCACCTAATCAAGTACACAGTTCATGCATAGTGGCACATTTCTGTACAAACATCACTCAGCTGGGGATAAATACTGGAAGAATCTAATCCCGGATTTCCAAAGGGACCCCATCACAAAACAGTAAAATGTCAGATGAGTATAACAGGTCCCAAACACCTGAGTTGGCATGTACTGGTGAAAGAGAAGACAACTTTAAATGACACTGTAATCCAGCATAATTACATGGTGTTTTCCTCCTGCATGACACAGTGTTTACAGCATACCTTTCCTTAAAATCCACGAACTCGCACACATACCTTGCACACATAAACCCTCCCCTTCCCTTACACGAGAAAAACAAAAACCAGAATCCCCTACCACTTCAAGCTTGATGGCATGGTCTCCTTTTCTTATCATCATTAAAGGGGCAGGAAAAATGTGGCACAACTGAGGGACCTCTGTGCTACAGCCAGTAGAGAAATAACTTTCTCCTTGCCAAGTTAATACTTCTGGCTTATAAAATTATGTTTTCAGAAGGAAAATGAGTCAAACAGTCTTTGTGAAACACAGGAGCAAGGCAGCCATATGGCAATCAGCACATGACACTCTCCTACAGGGCCATTTTGTATTTCAGTCTTCAGTGAGCTTAATATAGGCTTTAAGAAACTAAAAATATTTAGAATTGTAATTTTGACATGAAGTACTCCAGCTATGTAATTTTAACATAAACACACAGTTTATTTAACTCTAAAGTCAACAGATGGTATTTAAGTTAGTTGGCTTTTTTTGGTGTGAAAAAAAAGGAACTCTAAAACCAGCAATCAACTGCCTTACTGGGTTTTCAACTGCTGAACGTCAACATTTTACCCAGAAAAATATTAAATACTGCAAGCTAATAAGGAAGGAGAGGTTGTCTGGCCTTATAATTAGTCATAATTACCCATCAACCTTTACATGTATCCCAGCAGAAACATTTGGATGAGGAACTTCAATAGATTTTATCAGACTATCAGATTTATTCAGCTCAGATGGCATCTACCAACACAGCTAACACCCGTAACTTCATACACTGAGGTGCAATGCCTGAGAATCTACTCCTCTGTGCAGCTGTTAGAAGGGTCCTGGTTTTATGCTATTAAAAAATGCCCCCAAAATGCCCACGTAGAGCACTACTACAGTTAGCACAGGTTAATGACAACAGCTTAAAGGGCTATCATGACTCTAACCCAGTACCATACATACCAACATTTGGACACAGACCTCAAACAGCATGTTATCATAAATCAGAGGATGTTTAAAGTCAGATCTCAGTGAATGTCTCAAAAGGAGTCTTGTATACTGATTTCGCAATACTTTTCTGGTCTCTCCTTGTTAACTGTGTCGAGTTGATTGGAAATACTTATTCAAAGCAGTAAGGATGAGAGTGTTCACAATCCAAAGCAGCCAAAACTGGAATACTTACATGCAGTTTATTGAGAAGCACTGCATCTGTTGTGCTGTTAGCTCCTGGCTTTGCTGCTTTCCAGAACTGCTTTTGAGCAGAGTACCGGTTCATGGGACATAGTTTGAACAGGCAATCTATAAAAACAATGAAATAAAGAGATTACATCAACCATTTGTATTATCTGGGTTTTTGCTGCTAGTATTGTCCAAATATTTCAGAAGCAAGGAAAGATTTATGAACAAGTTCCAGAAAGCTCTTGATCAGACACATGCTTTTTTGGGCAACAGGAACATTGCCCCATGAATGATAAAAATTAACTGTTGCTGCCAAACTTCTGATGCAAGACAAGAAAATTCATCACATGTCCGAGTCAAAAATCATATCATACTAAAATGGTAACACTTTTCAATGCTTTCCCAGGCAAACATTCATTTTACACACTTTCAATTTTGATTTTTTACACTTTAGCAGGTATGCTGCATCACCCACTGTTATTGTTTCAGGGACATGTATGTGTGGTTGTTTTTTTTTGTTTTTGTTTTTTTTTTTAATAAATCAAATCCCTTCTATTGTTAAAGAAAATTAGACAAAAAACTGGAGACACTTGCATAATAAAGTAGCAACAGTAGAAGAAAATACCCCCAAACAACAGCATGAAAAAGCAAAGAGCCATTCAAAGCACAGCTCAGAGGTAGCAGTAAACCCCTTGGGGTGCCAGGTTCTTTATCAAGTTTATCAACATTGTTTATTTAACATTCTGCCTGGCAAAAGTCAGGAATTACAGCTGATTAGTCTTATTAAAAATACATTTTAATATTAAAGAGATGCTAGCTGATCAGTAATACAACTAAATTAGCTGCATTTACTACTTTTTCCTCATCTGTTGCTAAGCAACTGTACACGCAAAAAAAATAAATTACGCTAGTCAAAGACAGCGCCTAAAGTAGCAGCCTAGAAGTTTAAACAAAGTGCCCAAAATGCCAGAACAGCTGTTCCCAGCACCTCTTTGGCAATGGTGCTGAAGTATGACTTCAGACTACTAATTCACATCATATTTCCAAAGGCTACTGATGTATTCTTACAGGCAAGCGCTAGAATTTGGGAAGTGGCAAGCTAAGGAGAGACCTACCTGTGGGTTTTATCTTCGCTGTCTAACAAGTACAGCTGCTTGTGGGCTGCCTTGCTAATAGACACATCAGATGCACGTCCACCAAAAGGGGAACACCCCCACACTGAAGACAAGTCATTTCAGCTCTGCTGCAAGCTGAAGTCACTGGGGAGACCGAGCCCCACTGCAGACAGCCCTTGGAAACTTCCCCTCAATACGGCACTTGAGATGGACACCTTCACACTTTTCATGCTTGCTTAAAGAAAAACACAATTTGATGGTGCACTGCTTGCCTGTCTAATCCATCCTCAAGAACACACCAGGCAATATCAAACACCTCTGACTGAAGGGTAAAGGTCTTCAGAATTAAATACCCTTCTAACAACAGAGTGAAGCGCTGGGGGCATTTTTCTTTCATCTCACAGTGAGCCACTGACTGCCAAAGGGGCTGTTCAGCTTGTTCCAAACCACCACCACACCTCCTGCAGTCTGCCCCGCTGGTGGCCCAGAGTGCCACTACAAGACTCAGCAGGAGCTGGCTGTGGCACTGGGGACCTCTGAACGTGTGATGCACACCGGGGAAAGAGCGTGCGCTGAGGGCACGTGGAAGGGGCTTCAACTGCATCTTTCCAGAAATACTTACCTCCGCTTGGGCACTGCCAGCTTATAGCTTCTGAGCAGCCAAGAAAAGTGGAAAATGAAGTGCAAACTACACTTTTCAGGTATGCCCTCTTCAACATACTTTTCATTTACATAAAGATGATTCATAGACATTGACAGCACAGAATAGGATTCAAAAAGCCACCGCAGACTGGCACTTCAAGCTAAGACGATGCCTTGTAAGCTACACATCAGTTATAAAACTTTCTATTTTTGCTAAACCATCAGTTCACACAATGACAGTAATTAACACACAGAATTGCATAGAGGAATTAATTGT
Source organism: Chauna torquata (assembly GCA_013399475.1). Taxonomy (NCBI): domain Eukaryota; kingdom Metazoa; phylum Chordata; class Aves; order Anseriformes; family Anhimidae; genus Chauna; species Chauna torquata. The sequence goes on along the minus strand of VXAL01001180.1, from coordinate 255,139 downwards.
ATGCTAGATATAGTCACAGTGCAAGTGTACTTTTTTCCAGCCTTCTCAGTCAAGAAAGTTTTCAGGTTAGGCTTAACTTCAAAATGAATACCTGCAAGCACCCCCTCGCTTCCCTGGAGCACAGAGGTCTACAAACATTTGACCTTTTCCAATGCAACAAAGGAAAATATAACATGTTTTTCTTAGGTTTTCTTCCTAGTTAAAAAGTTACAAATCTAAAACAAACAATAAAAAGCACCCAACAGTCCTAGAACAAATATTAGAAAATCTATTTCTTAAGTGGCTGAGGAGATAACTTTGCCTTATTTGTCATTCACCTTAATGGGACCAGCAGAGCCTGGTTAGTACAGCATGCATGTCACCATGCATCAAACTTTATGGCCAGAAAGCTTTTAGATCTCCAGATTTCACAGGCTTATATGTTTACAAAAATCAACTTGCAAGTACGTGCTAGCTGAGTACCACCATGTTCAAAAATCTGCAATCCACGCTAGTGATGACTACTATAAACCAAGTACTTGTCAGATGCTGTACTTATGGAAGTTCGGTCTATTTCTAACAGATCCAAAATAAAGCCAAAGTAGTGAAGCAGCTCACTGACTTCCCAGCAGTTGAAACAATCAGCTCTCTGCCCTGATCATGGATTCAGGAAGCTTTACGCACAGGGGAAAGCTGATAAATAAAGCCATTACCACAAAGTAATCACATCTTATTAAGCAGCGTTTGTTGAACTTAAACCATGAAGGAATGCATTTTGTTTTCAGATCTTCATGATATACAGTGAAAAATGGCAGTCACACAGTGAGTAAGCAGAAAAATAAAATACTACATAACTGCTGATTAAGTGAGGACACATGTGTGTCCTTTGTGTCAAGCACAAACACTGAACAAAGGTCCTGCAGGGAAAAAAGTGACTGTGCAACTGCGCATTACCTCATCATGCACAAGAGTGATGAATGAAAGTTATATAGACATGTATTAAACATGCATTTCAGTGTTTCCAAGCTAAACTTTGTTCTTTGCCAGCAGTTGCTTTGCCACTCATAAAGAGGACTTAGTGCATAATTGCACCATGCAACACATTCAAGTTCTCACTGTTTGGACACGGATCCCCACATGGGCCTCTGCCACCCGAAGCTCACAAAAGTATGTCAGGAGTATTTGGTTATCCTCTGCATGTACCAGCATCACAGAGGAACAATGAAAGTATACTAGAAACACTAGAAAATTCCACGTTCAGAAGTATTTTGGGATTCAATGAAGAGAGAAACTTACCAGCTAGATTACTCCAACTGCAATCCCTTCTAACCCACGCTCTTCATTCTTTTGTCTCCCTTTCCCATCCTCTTCTCTTGTACTAGACCTTGCTCCCTTTCCACCCAGTCCTAGTCCCCGAGTTATCATAGAATCATAGAATGGCTTGAGTTGGAAGGGACTTTAAAGATCACCCAGTTCCAACCCCCCTGCCATGGGCAGGGACACCTCCCACTAGATCAAGTTGCTAAGGCCCCATCCAACCTGGCCTTGAGCACCTCCAGGGATGGGGCATCCACAGCTTCCCTGGGCAACTTGTTCCAGTGCCTCACCACCCTCTGAGCAAAGAGCTTCCAACCTTCCCTTCCAGCTCCAGCCCTCATGTCCAGCCAAATTCTCTACTTTCATCCTGATTGACTTATCTGGCCCCCAGTCAACCAATCCATCCCTTCTCTTCCCCCCATATCTTTGTCACGACAACAACAGACAGGACCGCACCTAATACCTGAGAAGGCAGTATGTTTTGCCCAGATAATACTCATCTCCTGAGGTTTCCCACCTTCATCATCCTAGGCACCTTGGCTTTCCAAAGCATAAGGAACCAGAACTTTGCAAAGAAAATGCTGAGTTTTTTTCCTTAACCACCAATAAAGCATTTTGCCGGTCACTTTCTTAGGACCACAGACCATTCTTTAAAAAGACATCTGGAAAAAGTACCTTGCAAAAAAATTTCAGCCTAAACAGCAAAACTTAAGAACATCAGACTGGAAAGGCACCCTATAATGGAAACTTTCAGCCAACCTTGAGCCTCCATGGCGCTTCTACCTCCATCCCATAGCGAACAAGAAATGCACCGCATGTGGGCAGGTAAGCTGTAGTGGGGCAAGCAAGTATTACAGTACGGTCAGTCCCTCAAAAGGGATAATTGTGTCTGGGCTCACAGATGCAGGATCTGCTTTAAGAAACGGACCATCACTGTTTCACTTGTCATAGTGTCAACAAGCTCCCTTTGGGTGCCGTCCCAAGACAGCAGGCCTACTGGCTAACCTGGTTCTCTTCTGGGTTGTGGTCGCTGGTACACACAATTTTTGCTGTCATAGCAAAATGAAAAAATGAAAAAACCTGACCAGACTTTTTTTTTTTTTTTAAATGGACTGCTTTAAAGCATTCTCCTCAATGAAAGCAGCACACCTGGCTGCCGTGCTCTGCGCAGTTCAGCATTATGTGGGACTCCCCTCAATGCCTGTTCCCCATCTAGATTTCTTCAGCTACAGGGGAAATGGCCAACCTTCCAGCAAGTCTGCAACAGGAGAGTTGACAACTTTTTGTGCAGCCTAAAACCACTGCCTAGTTATCAATAGAACACTAGAAGTCAGGAATCCGGGATTTCATCCCCTGTAGTCAAGTTCAACATAAAAACACTGGAATTACCAATGTCAGAGATCTTGATTCTGTGCCTAGAAAAACCTCAGGTTTTGGCATGGGGGAAAGGAAGGCAGGCAGTTGTGAGAATGGCAAAAACTTGCTCATTGTTTCCCTCTGGTCTTTAGTGCTTGGACTAAGTTGTAAAATTGTTCAGAAATTTCAAAAGCAATTGGGGAAGGAGGGTTAACTTTTTTCTCTCCTCGTTCCTAGGCTGGGAAATTTTTTGAAGCCACAGAAGTTACTCGGTGGCAAGACACACTCTCTTCACACCTCTGGTGTTCATACCACAGATGTATGATCACCTCAGCACATTTGCCTTGTTAGGTATATTTTCCATTATCATTAAAACCAACCAAAAGCATCCATTGTACAACAGGCATTTCAGGAAAATTCTTGAAAAGCAGTGATAAATCCAAAACATTTCTTGGGTGTCTTCACTTGCTTCCACAAAGGATAAAAAGAAGAGCCAAACTTGCAAGAAAACTGCTGAAAAGGTAGTATATTTTCAATCTTTTCTGCCCCCTCCCCACTCAGATTCCATCAAACCACCAAGAAAAGTTCAAGCTACATTCAAAGATTATACTCAGAGTATTTTTTAGCCACTTGAATAAAAGTTGTATGGGAGTTTCAGTAGCATTTAGGTAGTATGTTAATATAAGATAAAATGGAAGACTTGCCCAAAATTGCAAGTATCCATTAGCTTCAGGGAGGCTGGAATGATTTGGAAAAGCATGTGTAGTATTTCAGAGCCCACCATACAGTCATTTTCTTTCACCACAAGCTGTCTACAAATAGACAACTTGAACTAAAAAAAAAAATATATACGCAATTCCAGTCTTCCCTTCAGAGGGTTTCTCCACCATGTGGGGCATTAATGGATGTTATGATGTCAAACCCACCCTCCGTACGTGAAGCTCAGGAAGTGCTGAACGTACACTGCTGACATTTAAAGCTCCTAGTGGTGCCTTAGCCATTCAGCCTGGGTGACAGCTGGACAACAGCTACTGTTAGAACTTTCCACCTTTGCTACTTTAACAGCATGATCAGCTCAGATCAGTTCTGAGTTGCAGCACGCAGTTTTACGCTGCGATTCTCCAGTGTGCTCATTTCTAAATGATCTGGAAGTACTTGTAGCTTCAGCCAGACTGGTTGTGCAATATTTCAATCATTTTTTCCAAATCTCCCTTATTTTAAACATTTAATAATAAAGTCTTCACTGACTTTTCTGCAGTTTGAGAATGTTGGCACCAGATATTTTGTTGGCAACAAAAAGGTGTTTAATTATTTCATTTTTAAAATACAGATCCGGACTTCACAAATCGAGAAAGAAATTATACCCCTTCTCACAAATCATACTTCAGAGCACTTTCAGCTGAGGAAAAGCTACAAAGATGAAGATACCTAAATAAGTCACTTACAAATCCTGCTGAGTATTTAACAACAACACAGCTGCTTCTTCATTACTTGATAAAAATCCAACTCCTTTTTTGCACAGCAATATTAAAATTAAAAGAAAATTAGCAGCTCACTGTTGAAACTTAGTAGTTTCTCTTTGGCATTTTCCATGCTTAGATACCTGATATTTCCCCCAAGGCCAAAGCCTGCTCACAGTAGAGAATATAATAAAATAATAAAATCAGTATCCTTATAAATATAAAAATAGCATGAAAGATGATGAAGAGGTAGAAGAGGTAATGTAGCTGGCAATGACGGAAATATTCTAAATTGAAGTTCTCAACACTGTATTTATGAAAGTTTCACAGTCACAAAGATGGTAACACTCCTCATGGACGAAGAGATTATTTCAAGTCAAAATGAAGACCTCTTTTGTGTTTAAGTGAAATATTTTCACGGGAGTTATACAGAATAATAAAAAACATTCAATCACAAGCAAGCTTCACCTTCCCAGAAGCCCTTGCTTTACTACATGGTCTATTTCTATACTTGCTTTTTCTGAGGTTTAAAATGAATAGATGACAGCCTAAGAGGTTCAAAGAATATAGAACAAAAGCAGCTACAGAAATGTGTTGATTATTAATCATTCCTGCATTTCCATAAAGAGGGAGAAAAAAGAACCTGATCTACTGAAATTACTGTCTTTGTGATGAGAAGACATCCTTTCATTTTCAATTTGCAGTGAATTTTGCTAGCAGTACAGCAACTCATTTCAAAATAAGTATTTTGTCAGGATGCACTAAATGCTTGACCTTCTATCTCAGCAGAGCCCACTCCATCAGCAGCTCCAGCAAAAAAGGCAAGAAAACAAACCTGAACTATATACAGTCTGCCAAATGCAAGACCACTGAAGTCCTTTCTCACTGAAGTTCAACAGCTCTTGTCATGCAACAACTGGGAAAAATTTAAATGCAGGTCAGAAAGATATTTGTATTCCAAGCTCAAATAGCTCATCCTCATCACGTGCCACTGCAAGGCAACTGATCGTTCAGGATTCAAACTCTGAACTAATTACATGAAAAAACATATTTGAGGTTTCTGCTGCTGTGAAATTTGTTGCCTCCCTTCTTTCTGCATGGTGTTGCATCTTGCTTGTTTCAAGAGCTTTCAATGCTTTTCTTTTTAAAGCACAACAAAAGAAAAATCAACCAACCCTTGCAACCAACAGTTAAATGGAGAGGCTGCATGATCTATGATCTAAATATATTTTTATGTTAAAATAACCACCCTCCATTCATACCTGCAAGACATTAGGGCAACCACCCTCTTGCCATTGTACTCATTTATGCATAATTCTAGCAACAGAAATCACTACTTCATTTTTTCAAGCTGTAACAACATAGGAAATAATGTAATTGTTACTAACTTAGAGCTGATACACCAAACCAGACAAAGGAAGGAGACTGCAACAGTGATTTCAGACAGAAAAAAAAAATCACACCCCCTGAAAGATGGTCACAGAGTATCAATGTCTATTAAATCAATAGCAGTCATTAACACCATATGCATTAAAAAGCAATGGTGGTTTGAACACAAAGCAGCATATGACTCCACACAATGCAGCATGTCCACAATAATGAACAGCATGTTTACATGCACGGCATAACCAAAAGTTACCGTGGAACAAGGCTGTTCTTCTGTGAAAATCAAGTAAGGTAACTTTATTCTAACCAGGAAGAACAAACACAGCTCCGCGCTTGCAGGCAAAAATAATCTCGTGATGCTCTGCACACACCCATGCCTCAGGGTAAATTAAGAACGAAAGCAAAGACAACTCACAACTTCAAGCAAAAACCCTCCAGAAGCCCTCAAGACCACAATGGTAGCAAAGAGCCCAAAAAACTACCAAAAGACTAACAAGAGAGAAACACCTTTAAGTAAACATTTTAGGTACCAAAGAGTTCAGGATACACCAATGTTTGTTTTATTTCTGCATGTAACCTCTTTGGTGTCCTTCAAAAAGAAAACTGCTACTCGAAAAGAGAGAAATATTTAGACACTAGATATACAGGCAGTTCCAAAAGGAAACATTTGCAGGAAAGACCAGATATGTTTTTCAATCTCTGGTATGAGCAACATTGAGTGAAGGTGCTTTGTGAAAACAAAGCCACACAGAGCAGCAAGGCAAGCAGAAGGAGTAAAAAACCAGATGCATTTAAGTAAAACACATCCCATTTGACATCTAGGCAGCCAGGGTAAAGGGTCCAAGCAAAATGACAGCCTCCTCGCAGCCAAGGAGTGGCACCACCACGGATGTCGCTCTCCCGGGTGGGTGACAAGGGACGCACGCAGACAGCGCGGTACCCTGAGCTGCCGCCGAGAAAACGGTTATGGGCAGAGAGCGAATAGGCCCAGTATCCTTGACAGCATTATGGAGCGGGTCATATCTACAGACACAAAGAATAGTTTAGACCAGGAGAAACTACTTAAATTAACCTAAGAATAATCTCAACGACCCTTAAAAAGAATCAAAACACCGATGTGGCTCCTGGCTAGTAAAAATTCAAACCAGAAAAAACTCTACATGTTCAGGAGAGGGGAGAAGGGAAAAAAAAAAACACCACAAAAAGAGCTCACAACTGCCGACATTAACCTGAACTAATTCAGGATCTCAGGAAAGCTATTGGTTTCAGTGAATGTTTTTACTGTCTTAGCTCATCTCTGTCTCTGCTCCAGCATGAAAAGAAATCCTGGACCAGAGGCAAACCTTGCCAAGAAGCAAGTCCAAAGGCCTATCCCTTCCCTCTCCCACAAGCACTGAAAATTAAGTTTTACATGCTACAAGGAGAAGCATGTCATACTTTATTAGAAGGGAATTCAGGAAACTAATATACATAAGCATTGCAGAAACATTTTTAAGTAAACTGTCTTGGCTTTAGCCTTCATCACAGCCTTGAGAGCTGTATTCTTAACTCAGAAAGCCATCCACTATCACCCTTTTAATAGTTCGCATGATAAATCCCACTGCAAGGCACTAAAACATAAGGCTCAGCATATAAAACCTGGGACATTCTTCCTCAAAATCTTTGGGTCTTTTCAGTGTATATCTGTAGCATTTTACGCCAGCAGTAAATCAATAGTATATTGACCTGATGGCTTTATTTCATTTTGTTTCAACTGCTCAGCCCTTGGATTTCATTTTCACATTTGCTTCTTCACTTGCTCCTGCTTTTCCGGAATAAAGTTCCTGCTCAAAATGGGTCAGGAAGTGGGGGCAGGAGGCAGGGAAGGGCTTGGACAGTTTCAGCACAGGAAGAACAAGCAGTAGATCAAATTACAAACACCATCTGAAAGCATCAATGTGGAGCAGTATGGAAAGAATATGGCTGTGCCGTTAGAGTTGAGTGACTGAACAGCATAGTGAGTTGCTTCTATCTAAGAACGCTCTGCGTGCATGTTGTAAGAAACAACAGTATCACGGAAAACAAAAGGCAAAACTTCCAGCTGTTCAATAAAGTAACTTCATTTTCAGCTTTTAAATGCATTTGGCTTTGAAGAAAACTCACATTGCCAAAAAATAAGTTAGACGGACATTAAATAAATATTTGACAATATTACTGAAGTCTAGATTAGAAGAACTGAAGAAATAAAACTGAATTCAGTGCTTCAATTCTTCTTATGCTAATAAAGTGCTTGGGATACTTTGCCTGAGACGCTCACGTGTTTCTTTCCTTCACTGCCTGCTATCTTCCCAATTTTTGGCCCCACTGCCTTCTGCACAATTGCTAACACCACAGATTCACTGGACTGGAAGACCCTTAGAAAGTTTACTCAGCTCATCCCTCCCTCTCAAAGGCAGAATTAGCTACGCCTACTCCATTCCTGACAAAGCTCCTGAAGTAACCTATTCCAGTGCTCTGCTATTTCTGTACCTATGTTATTTGTTTTTATCATTTAAACACATTACTTCTTTCCCTTTCCACGCACGTATGCAAAACAGAACATTCCCCTCTCCCAGCAGTATTTGCAGGCTCCTATGTCCCGGTCCCACAATTATCAAAATGCAAGACAGATCGGAATTGTTCAGGACCATTACTGTCCTCTGGATTTTCTCATTGGCTCTTATCTTTCTTCACGCATGAGGTGCAATACTAAGCAAGATACTCCACTTGAGGCTCCGCCAGGAAGTAAAATTGGAAAAAATAATTACTTACTATGTCTTTTGGCAATGTTTCTTTTCATATATTCCAAGGCAGCAATTGCACTTTTTGTAACAGCACAGCATTGACTCTTCCTATTCAAACTGTGATTCCTATAATCCCTAGACCCTTTCCTAGGGAACTGCTGGGTATGCCTATTCTCTTCCTCCCCGGATTCAGTCAGCTAAGTGCAGTCTTTGACATATGCCCCACTGAACTGCAGTGATGTTTTTCAAACCATTTCTTAATTTTTCAAGGTAATTCTGAGTGAATTCTCAGGTTTTCTCTTCCTCTGTGGAGCTTGCAGAAGACAGCCAGCTGTGAAAATGCAATTACCAGCAGCGTGGCAGCATTCACCCAGTGCTACACAGAGTAGGACACAGCATCCATACGGCATGTGCTGCCACACAGATGTCCAAACTTCCAATAAACTGGTTATAGACAGACTTGAGCAGCACTATTTGAAGAGCTTAGCAAAGAAAAATGCAACAAAAAAAAGCCAGACCTGCCTTAATTAGAGGAAACAACACCCTGGAGTTGAATAGAGCAGCGTCACGCTGCTGAGCTGTACTGCACTCTCCTGCACGTAGAGTAAAACACCATCATCCCCATCCATTTTCTCAATCTAAAAGCTTTATTCCTCACTTTCCGTTCCCGTGCTTGGCTTGAGCCTTTCACTTCACTTACTGAGGCCCTCTCCCTCTCTCTACTTTAAACAGTCACTATCCTTTTGGCAGGGGACCAGAGATGCTCTTGCTGAAGCCTATCAAATGATGCTACTCAATCTGTTCAAAAATCACTCCCTCGCTGTAATGCCTCTCCCCTTCTCAGGAACAGAGCACAGAACACACCAACAAATCATGCAGCTAATTAAAATTTGGCCGAGTCCTCCACAACATAATCTTATACTGAAGTTCACACTCCGGGTGTCATTTTAAAAAGTAGATTATGCTGACAAGGTATACACTGTAAAGGCAAGTGCTGCCATACATTGTATCTGCCCAAATCGTCTGCAGCAGCTTACTAGTGTGTTATAGTGAAGAATAAAACACTTCAAGCACTTCTAAAACACAGAATATTCCAGTTCACACTGAAGAGGTAAGCTATGCCAGCACTGCTGCTGAAACACAACCTATAGCTTTACTGATCAAAAATGAAAGTGGAAAATAGTCCCTAACCTAGTAAAACAGTCGCTTCCAGGAACAGCTTAGGAGCACTACTTTACCAAATAAGGCAAGTGCAAGCTCGAAGCCAAAGACACAAACCCATGTTGTATTAGAGAACTCAGACAGCTGGATAATAGAAATGCGAGTAAGCCAGTTTCACTAGACCGGATTGCAAATGGGAAGAACAAATGTTCAGAAACCATGAGCGGAAGCAGAGCCTGCCAGCAGAGGTCTGAAGACACTCATCCCAGCCTGCGGGATTCTACAATACATGCTTACTGGATTCCCCCCTGCCCTTTTTTTTTTTTTTTTAAATGAAATGCCATCATTCTAAATAAGCAACAGAATCCTCATAGATTATGCCTGGACAGAGATGCTGATGGGGCATTTACCATTACCTGGAGTGCTTGGCACTTCAGTGCAATGAGCGTGCAAAAGAAAAACAAATCCTACAATGTGCAGGTGTCCAGTCTCCTGGACTGACACATGCTTCACCCTGCTGTACAAATCTGCCTATATGCTACTGGATGAAGACTAGCAGCACTGTAGAGTTGAAGAGAACATTGCTCATTTTTCAACTTCAAGAGAAACTGAGCTGTTTTCCCCCTTTTTAAACACGGCTCTCATTTAATCTATTTTAGCCTGCTCTACTATTTCATTATCTTCCAGAAAAGAGACTTAGAACATGCTATCATCTGTCTTTAAGGGATGTTTCATACAGGCTACAAACGTAAGCCTTCTGTAGAAATAAACGCTCTGTGTTAACATCTATCTATCAATGGACACAGCAGCTTCTAGGACTTGGCAGTTTATCACAACTGATTATGTCCCTGGAGAATAGATTGTAACAGCTTGCAACAGTAACATTGAAATTTCATACAGTAAATCAATGCCTTAAAAAATACCTTTAAAGAAATGAAACTAATGCTTTCCTTTAACTCCTTGCCCAACTAAGCAGACCTAGAAGTTTGTTTTTAGTTGCCATAATGTTACATGACAACGCCTGCCTTTTTTCCCTGAAATCTTTGAGACAAAAGGAACCTAAAAACACTATTATGCTGATACTTTTGTAAAAACATGCGAGCAATGGACCTCACATCTTTTCATCCCTCTGTCACAAGAGTTGCATGAGCCAAAGGGGGCTCCTCTGCCCCACGATCTCAGGTGCTCCACTTTTGCAACCTGCCCTTTTCTAAATTTGCAGAAGCTCTCTGCAGCAGTGACACCGGTGCTCCACCAAAATCAAGCAAGGAATATCCACCTGCGTGCTCAACCCTGAATGCCGCCTGCTTCCTAAGCCAATTTATCTTCAAGATCACAATAGTTACCAGTCATTGAATTTCAAAGCCTATTAATTGGTGCCTTCTCAGTCTGTGTGAATCAACAGATCCATTCATTTCAGTCTCCTCTTCTCCCAGCTGCAAAAAGATGAGCAAATCTGCACATTAGCGTGGCTTTTGGCACTCGCAGCTGGGAGGCCTTCACAGCAACACAACCAACTGAGGATCAGGAGGGGGAAAAGGGGTGATTAAACCTTTACCTAGCTATCACTAGGGCCCAGACAAAGTTTTCCCTTAACACTGAAAGTGCATGCTTTGAATCAAAACGTGTTTTCCCAACCTTCAGTTGATCCTTGCAACGGAACTGAAGTGAAGCCCAGGGACCACAGCAGCAATACACCAAGGCATTTGTACTGCCCAGGGAAGCACCAAAAAAGACACTGCCTCACCGCTGAGGTGTGACCACATGCGTCCCTACCTGCATTTGTTTCTGAAAATACACTTATTCAAGCCACTTCATGCTACATCCAATTTCAAAATTTCCTTTTACTCGAACAATAATTAGGTATTTTCAATGTTTTAAACCATCCTTCAGCTGCCTTACTGACATAACGACCACATATCAATCAGTGCAAAAGAAAACTGAATTCAGAAGTGATGGATGGGCTGGTGAGACCTATTAAATAACCCCAGCTGCATCACTGTCTGAACACATCCTACACCAACAGCAGCACAGTCAACAAAGAGTCCTTCTGGATCACGAACACCACCTTTCTCAGTAGCCTCAAAGCAGGGACAACCTTAACAGTTCAGAAAAACACACTGAAGTCTTTTAACATTGCTTGTTCCTTTCCCTTCTCTTCCTTCATTTCAATCACTGTCTTTTTTTCCTTCAATTCTAATTTGTATCACAATCTTACTAAAAATGTGTCCTGGTTGCTGGTGTCAGGGGGTCCAGCCTATGTCCAGATCTACATTAGGTTTATGCCTTTCTTTCAGATTAATTTTCCTTTTCAATGTGAGATCCTGGCATTCAGAAACAGCAGAAGCATCGATAAGCAAACAGCTTATAGCCAACAGATAAGATAGTACTGATTTAAAACCATCAGTCTGCAGAGTGAAGCAGAGCAGCAGTGCAGGCAGATGAAACCCTTTGGCAGGAAAGGCCAGGACAGCCTGAAATGGCCGCCCTCGGTCAAGGCAGTCCCGCTCAAGCACAGACCAAATCCCATTTCAGAGGCAGGATCTAACACTGCTGGTTTCACAGATGTGATGGAGAGTTTTAAAAATTTTTGTGGCCATCTCCTGCTCTATTGTAAATTTAACAGAAGTTCACAAGAACTACATCAGCAGTGATGCTTGAACAGTATCACTTCACCTGTTCTGGTGCCAGTTGCTGTTTTCAGCCACTAAAACACGGCCCGTGGCATTGACAGCTAATAGAGCGCAAATGCCACCATCTGATGCCAGCTCTCCCACCGAGCTCTGAAAAAATGCCTGCTAGATTTATGACTCTTAATACTGAGATTTTCCTTTAGAGTCTGCTCTTGACTATTTTCATCATCTGTAGACCCCAGGGATAACTTTTACCCACACCAATGTTAATACTTGCTTTTGGAAAAATGAGCGGATCAGCCTCCTGCACCACCAAGTGACTGTCATGCTATAGACCAGACATGGGTTATGAAAGACGGATTGCAAGTATTCTTGCTATCAGAGATGCTCAAAAACTAGATTCTGGCTGGGAGTTCAAAATACAGATTATTTCAACAAATCATAAATGAAACAGACACAGATGCCATCCAAAGGCTTAAACATGGAAATTGCTAACCATATTGACTAAATATTTGAATTTTATCCAAAGATAACTAAGCAGAACCAAAGCTCCCCTCAAAACACCTGCAGATAAGCATGTTACGTGAAATAAAAAACTAAGTGACAAGGATGTGAAAAATTGATTATCTGTAGTTTCCTAAGCCTTTGTATCCAGATGAACACTTGGGATTTCCTTCATCAACTTTCAATTTTAGCAAGTCACTCAAGGTATGAAAAGGAAGTCACTAGAAGCAATGACTTAAATTTACTTTTCTTGCATGTCTCTGGATTTTTAAAAGACAAATTTCTGGATACCGAGCATGTCTCCTTTTTGCCCTTTGAAGACATTCAAAAAGACTGCAACTATTCCATTCAAATACACGAACAGCACATTGGAAAGATATTCAGGCACAAATTCATTATTTTCTTATTAAAGATCAGAGCACTAGCAATACTCCATTAAACCAAATGAAGGACTTTTTTTTTTTTGAAGAAAGGGTTATGAGACTTAACCAAAATATATTGGCTGATATAAACTCTCATGAAGTAAATTGCTTTTCCGTGATCTTTCATTGCCATAGAAACAGAGGACTACTGAAGACCTTAGGAGGTCCTCAGTGCTTTGTATCCTCCTGTGGCGTGGCAGCACCACAGTGCCTCCACACTGCAATTTTCCCTACCTGGCCATTCAAAAAACTTTGAAGACTTCTACAGGGTGAAGCCATTTAAGGTATGGTTAAATACATTACAAAGACTCAACATTTAAAGAAAAGAAACAGATGAGCTGCTCAAGGAAAACACTGGAGAATCACCTGCACTGTACAACAGCAAGTTTCTGATCCAAAACGCTTCTAGGACATTGTGAGAGCAACCACATTTTCTAAAAGGAAACAGAAATACCAGGACTGGAAGCATGATGGTAGGGCACAGCACACAGCTGGCAACAGTAAGGATATAACAGTTTTTGTATTCCATCCCTGAACTTGCACTACTACAAACCTTGCCAGCTACTACAATTTTCACGCATTTATCTCCATTTCCTTACAATAAGATGTCTTGAAAACTGTCATTAGATAGCCCACGCTCTCAGACAACCCACATTTGGGGACACGAGTGACCGCTGAAATCAGAAAGCTTTCAATCTTCACTTGAGAGCTGCTCATGGAATACTAATTAACTTCATAAACCCCAGCCTCATTGCAAAGAACAATTTTTTCTTGTCAAACATCCCCGCGTGTTACTTTTTCTAATAAATACATCCAAATAACTGCTGAGTAGAAGCCTTAACCCATATGCGTGTTATGTAAACAAATCAACTTTTTAAAAAAAATATTAAAAATATTTAAATGGAGACTGCTGATGTAACACCGTGATGTAACATGGCAAGATCAGCACGAATCTTTCAGTTCAGCAACAGAACACCCTTTTGCTCTATTCTAGTGAATTTTGGTGAAACAACTTCCCTGCAGTCTCCATTTTGTAAAGTCTACATGATGTACTATGAAAGTTCTCACAAATCACTGGGAAATGGTAACAAAAGTGGTACCAAAGTGGTAACAAAAGTGCAGTCAAAATGACTGTAACACTTTGACAGAGATGCCAGGCATGCAGAAAGAATAGCACGTTATATTATCTTCCTCTTTCTCTTGGTACCCAGAATTTCCATTGCCTTCCTAACGCCCGAGAGCAGTTGAGAAGGACTTCAAGCCTGCATTCAGTCATCCTGACGACTAACTGCTGCTTTACATGTACAAAAAGATATGGACAGAAACAAGCAGAAAGGCTCATGCAATTGCAATGATGGTATTTAGTGTAATTTTACCATTATACCCAGTCCTGTACTGTCAATTTGCTGCTCTGCAAGGACATGATCAACAGGAAAATGCTTCCGAAGCCACATGAAATCTTAGCTTCAAATAGCACACAGCTACCCAAAACAAACTGTAGGAGTACCCGACATCATGAGAAGACACAAGCAAATGTTAACACGCACACAAAAAAAAACAGCCAGCTGGATCACAACCATATCCCAAGTAAAGGAACCTCACTCAATTACCAGCAAACTCATTGTGCTGGCTAGCTTAAAAATTTGCAGAATGCTTTTTAAAAAGAAGTAATGCAGCTGTACTGCACAGCCTTTAAGGGCCGTATCATTAAAAAGCAGTACTTTTTTAAGCAACGCCTAAAGGTGCACAAGATTGCCAAGGCAATCTTGCCTGAAAACAAAGGCCCATGAAGTCCACCGTGCACGTTAGCTCTGTAGTCTCTCCCTTCCCAAGCAATGCAGAGAATGCTGATTTCCTCTTTAAAAGATCCACCCTTCCCTATGTGCCTTCAAAGCTCTTCCATAACAAATGCACACAACACTTGACAGCAAGAAGTTCCTAGGATTGTTTGCAAGAGCAGACTTCTTGCACTTCTTTCCCGTTATCCTCCCCCAGTCTTCCTCCCAGCATGGCCCTGAAGCAGCTGGTTCCTGCCCACTCCCACCCCACGCTCTCCTCCATGGCAACACTTCTGCGTACCAACAGGGAAATACAGAACATGAATCAGAGATTATTTCTGTGTCCTCAGATCTAGCACCGGAATGATGCTAGTAATCAAGAATCATTGCAAAGTAAGATGTCCACTTCAGCAATTTAGTCAGTTGCATAAATTTTAATCAAGAGATTGGACTAGCTCCATATGAATCTAAAAAGCCCAGCCTGACAGCTGGCTGTGCCAGAGACTTGCGAGCACAGAAAACCTACACAGGATGCCGTCTGACAAACCCATTCTCAGACTATTAAAGAAGTCATCCTGTAGGTCACTACCTCTTATGGATGGCTTATTCCATTACACATCTTACTTTTCTTTAATCACCACAAGTATCTGTTCACTATCACCTACTCCTAGTTCCCTCAAGCTTCTTTCCACTAAATAAGGACAAGATATATTGCAGCCCTACTACATCAAAGTCTAGATCGACGTAGTTTCTTCCCATACAATCTACCAGTGTACAGTACCAGGACTACTACTGTCTACTTCCTATACAATTTACTTTTATGCATATTTATAAAAGTTTTGCTGAAAAGTTCCCTTTGACACACACAGAAACATCTCTCACCAGGCCACCCAACTTATTCTGCAAAAACTCTGTCCAGAACCAACTCTCTCCACATGACCCATACCATGAGCTTGAGAATATGACACACAAAGCAGTAGGTCTTGTCCTCAAGAATGTGTAGTGCTTTACCGAGGAACACAGAATGGAAACACAGGGGAATTTATCTGAGGTCACAACCACAAAGACAAGCTATTCAAGCATGACACATGCGAGGATGTCAACAGATTATTCTGAAGACAATCTGACCAGCACACAGATTTCAGGAGGCCAAAGCACTGTTTATTTCTCCTAGTTAACTGAGTCAATCAAAAAAAAATTCAAGGAACTTTTTTTCAATTCTTCAGCAGAGATCAGAATAACCCAGTATTGCATTGCAATAAACATTAGACAGCACTGTTTATGGAGCAGTCACTTTCAAATGGGGGAAAAAAATCTAGATAAACAACTTTGCATTTGCAAAACAGTAGGTATTTATAAATAAATGTCCTCCACTCTACTTACCAGCATCAGGGTATGATGCCTTTACAATTCTTTAAAAAACTAAATATTTAAATTATGTTTAAAATTAGCATGGTGCAAAAGATACTTCCAATAATGTACCCACCAATAAAAATCATCTTTGGAGGTGGAAGAAAATCTTAGGGCTTCCAGCAAGAACCACATGCTAGCTGAAGAGATATTCAAAGTAGCTGAGTCATTGTGGTTTTCTGAAATGAGCCTTTAACTATGACTCGAGGGAAAGAACATTAACTGACAGGCATTTCATAATCACTGAAGGACAAAAACCCAGTAACTTTAAAAGAAAAACTTTTAAGTCTCAGGCTGCAACTCATTTTCCTGCCACTTTTTTTTTTTTTTTTTTTAGTCTTTTTGTTTTTCAT
>VXAL01001180.1:206307-238581 GCA_013399475.1 Chauna torquata | reverse complement strand
TTGCTCACTCTTTTGTCCCCTTCTTTTTTTTTTTTTTTTGAGTACTTTGATGTCTAGTTCCAATATAATGTTTAACTAATCCTGTATTAGCCATAATTCAAACTTTGCACAAATATCACATTGCTCTTTAGAAAAGTTAACTGTTTGGTAACTAGAAGCGTACTGTCTCAAGGGTACTTCTGTAGGCTAGAACTTTGGCATGAACAGGGAGCACAACAGTCTGTACAAGTGGACTTGTGACTAATCCCTTTTAATTAGTAAAGGTCTTTTTTGTTGTTTTGTTTTAAACTGTCCAATTAACAAATCCCTCTCCATTACCTTCAGCTGCAGTTTTATAGCTACAGTAGTAGCAGGCCATTAAAGCAATGACCAGCTTCACCATGCTTATCAAAACATACAACACACAAACAAACCCAGTATGTTCTGCACAGAAAGGGCACAATACAGAATACAGTAAATGTATACGTTAGGAGTACCTAAAGGGAAAGCAAGGCACAGCAAGATGGAATTAGTTTTGCTTGATAAGCTCCATTCAATCCTTTCCCAGTTATCAGACAGATGCATTTTGCACAAGAACAAACCTTAGCAAAGGATCACAAAGATCCTCGATACAGCACAGATGTATCCGTAATGAAAGTTTTAACATAGAAAGCTGGAAGAAAACACTGTCTGAAAACAGAAATCCCCTCTCCCCAAAAATGTCTGAAAAAAGAACTACTTTTTCTAACTTCTTTTCTAAGAACTTTTACAGTTCCCCCACGATTTTGGTTTGCTTCTTTTTCCCTTTGAATTTCAGAACATGAAAAACTTCCATATTTTTATATTCTTTTCAATAGAGGGTTCTTGGAGAAGTTACAAGAATATAACAATTTCTCCAATTTTATTCTGAACATTCAGTTATTCTCACTAATGTAAAGAATAAGAATCCCAGTAAACTCCCCATCTTCTCAAAAGCCTGCAAAGGTCCTTTCTCTCTCCCTTGTGTCACTCCCTCTCCCCCATCCCTTCTAATTGCCCATGTAGATGCTGCTGCTTCGATATGCGCAGGCAGAAGTGAATTGCAGCACCCCTCTGGGAACGCACCGCCACGCCTGCTCTCACCTGTGTCTCAATTCCTGTTCAAAACTGGGGCCCAACTCAACGGCCATCCTATCCCATTTTAGGACAGCTTCTTCAAAGTCCTTGAAGAATCTGACTGCCACTGCAAACTTGGTCAGCAGTCATTCCTCAGGCCATGTTCACACCGACTAAAATGAGTTTAGCCTCAACACAGATGCAGGGTTTCCCCTCAATCAAACATTTCACAGAAACAAAGCACTAATTACATTTGTTCTCTTTAAGGAAGTGCTTTTTGGCTTTCTCTGCTAGCCATGTGCATTCAGGGTCCTCAGAAGTGCTACTTAGCACTGGAGACCGTGACGACTGAAAGGCTATGGTGATGGCTGCTGACCTTTCAAGCTAACTTCGGCTAGACACTAAAAATAAATAAATAAGAAAACACCCTCGATTTTTGCATCAGAAAAATTAGAAATTAAATGTCAACCATAATATCAAGATTAAAAGAAGGTGATGCAAAATACTAGTAGATATTTATAACAGAAACTACTACATTTAAATATAAAATCCCCTATATATAGTGTACTCCCCTTTCTTGCAATTTTTAAATATATATGTTTTATATATATATACTTACACCCCAACCTGTAAGGAAACCAGATGATGAATAAACTGTTAAATTCCAAAGAGTTCTCTGCAAAGAAATTCTGATCCAAACACAGAATTATCATCTGTCAAGTTGTCTCACACTCAGCGTTAATGCTGTGGTCAACAATTTACCATATAAAGGAGTAGGGGATATTGAACTGGGGTAGAGTTGTCAGTCTTCTCTTTCTGAGGCTGATTTGTTGCTTTGTGTGAATGGGAACCAGCCACTGAAGCTACCACCCCACAGGTTATTTATCCCAAGGCCCCACAAAACAAAAAACCTTTAAGCACACAGCTGATAGCATATGGGAAGAAATACATATTTGGAATTAAAACTTGTAAGTCGTATTTGAAGGATCTTCCCCTCATTGTCATTCTTCATGACCAAGGCCATCTGCCTGACAAGAAGTAGGAGGGTATAAATTCTTAGCTTATTTTAACACTTGTCAATAATAATGAAGAGTTGTCTTTAAGATCTATATTGCCTTTAGACTTTATCCTCCAATCCTAAAGACATTAGCTTGTAGGGTGCTGGCATTCCTATTTACAGAGCATGTACTTTGCAGCAGCGAAAGATTAATCTCATATGTACGGCTCAGCACTGAGCACATGCACTGCATGCAACCACCATCCCGCTTCCACAGCCAAATGCTCCTACAGCACCCACTGAAGATACAATTTTTGTTTCCCAGAAAAACTTGGTAATTGATTTACTCCTGCAGTCCAGTACTTCAAGTTCTTATCAGCTTTCTAGTGTCACTTTGTTGTGATCACATGAGGATAAAATACTTGCTTTTTAATCAATATGTAAAAATGCACTTCTGAAAGATAGAAGCCAACACAATCCCAACAGAAAGTTTACATATCTATTTGCTCCAAAATGTACTTTTGCTTAATACTGAAGTTGAGACATGAATGAAAAGTCAAAGGCAGCCAGATGCCTTTGACAGAAGCATCTATTTAAATGAACAGAAAAATGCTGTAGTTGAGTCTTCTCTGTGCTGAAAGCGTTCTCAACCAGCAACACCACGAATCCACCACACCGTTCTTCAACCCTCCTCTGAAACTTTTGGTGCTGATTAATCCAATAATCCAAACCTGTACATAGGACTGATGAGAACATTCACCAGATCAGTACTGCAATTTCTGCTTTTTGACATTTTTGTTTGTTTTTTTGTTTGTTTTTTTTCCCCTCTTCCTATTTTGTTTCTGAAAAAACAAACCAAAAATCCAACTCAATCCTCTCTCTGGCCACGTTCTGTATCCCAGAATACTCAGGCTCTAACAATTCACTCCAGAGCTTTGCAGGGAGGGGAATAAACATTTCCTCTTTGCACATACCGGTTACATTCTAATAATACTGAGATTTATTCTTGTTTCTTGGAAAACAAAACATGTTTTTTGTTATGCTTTACAGCAGAACAAGCAGTCGTGGACTGGAATCCCGAACACAAACAACTCCTTCTGCACTGAGCCCCCACCCTGGTCCCAAGGACTGGCAGGCCGTCGTCAGCCTGCAGCTCTGCCTCTTCGGGTAGGCTGAAGTTAACTGGTGCTGGCTAGAGCTCGTGCGCGGCTCTGAAGGGGGGAGGGGAAGGATTTTTGTGGATACAGCTAAGATTTTTTCCTTTTCAGGATGGCTGCTCCCTCATTCAGTTCTCACTTCCTCATGCCTACAAGTTCTGTGCTTATTTTTTTCCCTGTATAATTTTTAACCTCAACAAATAGATGGGCCGACATTCACTAAAGGCGAGGTCTAAGTGCTACCAGATTGCTTTTGCATAACAAAGCTTTTTGTACCCTTAATAAAATCTGAACCAGAGATAATTTGTTCCAGTGAAACTAGGAGAGAATCCTGTAGCAACGTTTTCTAGCAGTGTCACTGTTTCTCTGCTCTCTGCAGAACTTGGATGCGATTTCTTATTCTAAAAGTCTGACTGCAAGCTATGGAAAGATTCCTCAACTAAAATACACAGAGTTATGTTTTCACGGAACTTCTGTATACTATATAATCAAAACCGATGATAATTGCCAACAGGAGAACTCGGCACCAATTATTTTCACAAATTAGGTACGAAGGCAGTGTTAGTCCTAACATAAATCTCTCTTATGTGACTGAATAATAAGCTGTTCATTAGAATAAAATTTTCCAGGAACACAGCATTTAGCGTCCGTCAATCTGTAATGGCTATTCAAGTATTTGAAACGTTCACATGAGACATGACAACCTAAACGCTTTGACTTTCACAGCAAGGTAACAGGATTTAGTAAGAGCTTACCCAGCTCAGGTTTCTCAGCATCTCTGTTGTGCTGCTCCCAGACCAGCTGCAGGGACAGAGGCACGAGCAGCTCCCCTACCAGCTAACAGCCGGGAGAAAGCCCCCACCTGAGCCTCCCCAAATAACGCCAGGCACTGCTTATGTTTCAACCTTACTATGACCACACAGTCGGAAGTTTAAATGGCAAGTGCAGCACATAAGAAACAGCCTCCTACATAGGCCAAATTTTTAAAAGCAAATGAGAAAAATCAGCATGGATATGTTTACAAACTACATTTTCGAAGTGAGAAACACAAGGCTTCATTATACCAGTTGCATTTGTTAGGGGCCACTAAACACTAGTGCTGGACTTTTGTAACTCCCCACCCCAGCAAGTCAGTTGTCAAGCAAGGAAACAAATCCCTAGATTATTCCCAACGAACCAGTAGGTGCCTTTCAAGACCAACCTGAAAGGCGCAAATTCCTTTCTGGATCGCAAAAAAATGTAATGCGGTTTTCAGAAGCAAAAACCTTCACCAACAATTCCCTTGTTTGCTATCATTTGGATCACAAACTTCTAAGTTATGTAGGAAAGACTGGAGACTTTCATACAGCCAGGTCCCAAATCACAAGGAGCTTGACAGATTCACACTGGCACCTTGATCTCCACCCAGCCAGTAATGCAAAGAGCTCAGCTGGAGGTGCTATTAATGCACCAATAACCGAAGAAGAGAAGCCATACTCAGGTGTTGACACATTAAGCACTGTAGGTCATCTTGAAAAATGAATCCAAATTCTGCAGTGAAAACGAAGGGACATTCAATCTCCAGCAGCAATATGGGAACAGAGGAAGATGCAAGCGTCACAGACTGCTCACTGAAGACAACTGACAAGGTCTGGCTTTCATAATAGCACATTTTTATGGCTGGCTGTGCTGGCGGCCTCACCGTTTTTCTTCCGACTGCTCTCAGACAAACTGAAGTACTCACAGCATTAGTTCCCTGAGTTTACAGCTGCAGAGATACCACTGGTTTAGTCAGGCTTCTTGGTCAGTGAAGAACAGGCCACCCAGAAAATGAGAAGTGAAATAATTTAACTTTTGGTTTGAGCCTGGGTTCCTCTTTCACTAATGGCTTCCCTACGGTACTTCGGCACAGTACCTGCAAGATCTCCTTGCTATGGGTACCCAGCATATTTATCTCATGTCTACTTAAGTAAACAACCTAAATTGAAAATATTTTTGAATTATGAGTCCCTACAACATATAAGCCTTTTTTTTTTTTCAGGTAAAATACTCAAAGCTATTAGTATAGCTTACTGCTACTACAAGCAGCACTGAACTTCACTCTGTCCTAAAAGAAATAGAGAAGTCAGATCCTACAGGACAGACTCTCTGAAGAATTTGACTCAGATGAGATGCTCAGGGCTGTCAGACCACATTTATCTGCTCCTTCTGAAAAATTAAACACCTCATGATCACAACAAGACAAGCAGTAACAGGAGATCAATTTAATCAAATTCAGTCACATTAAAAATGTAAAGGGGACAAAACTTGAGAATATTGTTCTTGTCTTCTGCCAAAGTAAAGGCTAGGTATAGATTCCTAAAGGGGAAGGCAGCTGGACTAACAAGGAAGAAAATGCAAACCCTGAAGCATTAACATGTTAATCCAAATCTGAATTGGGCCTAAGATGGATCACACCTTCCAGTGACTGTGTGCTGTATTAGGAATCATGTCACAGACGCAAAACTAAAAGAGCAAGAGGAACTACTTGACAGCTCAACTATGCAAGCATCAGTGCATTCACGATGAAAAACATTTTTCTGAAGCAAACTCTAGCACATTTGTCATTGAACTTTTGTGCTTCTGCATATCCAGCGAAGTCCCAAAGTTAAGTCACAGGGAATTCACTATGCAATTTTTTGACTAATTACAGCCACTTTCAACCTTAACTTCAAGGCACTGTCACAAGAGGTGGCCATTAACAACTTACTCTGTCTGACATAGAAATAACAAAAGCTACTACCAAACAGTAAGCATCACAGAGTAATCTCCTTGTCCAGATCTTCTTCCTCTGTATTTGGTATCTCTCAAACACCAAACTATAAGAGAACACTGCCCATCACTGTGCGATACAGCAAAGAAGTCGGGATGGAGAGCTGGAAGACAAGAGCTCTATTCTCGGTACTGCCAACAAGACAGTAGTGAAGCCATGTTACACTAGCATGATCCCATACATCGGGTTTGCAGAGAAGGCTTGTCCAGTTTCCTTAACTGCAAACTACTGTTCAAGACCTACAATGAGAAAAATTCAGCATGGTGGTGACTCCACAAAGCTATGTAGGCAATATAGTTCAGCCAGGCAGAAACGGTGAGCAGGCTGAATGAGAACTCAAATTTCAAACAAGCAAATATGAGACACCTAGTGTCCATCCTCACCCCAGTTTGCATATTTGTCACATATTTATACCCAAATAACCAACTTGCACATAAGAAAACCTGATAATTCATCACAGTTCCCCTATTGCAAAGAAGCAATCTTTTACTCTTGGTTACCAGTGTTTGATAAAATCTCACCTAAGGTTAGGTCAGTGAGCCTCAGATGTAATAAATGCACTCTCAAATAAATTTTTCTGAACTGATGAAAGTGTTTTACATACTAGATCTTAGATGGTAATCCAGCCTCTCTCTCTCTGAATCTCTCCCTTACGTTTCTCTCCACCCTAGATGACTGGTGACAAGCTGTCTGAAGATGTTTAGTACCTGATACCTGGGAGACTGCTTCTCTTCCAATATGTGCACAGTGTTTTCCACAAACTTCACACTGATGACTTTATCCATCTGCTTCAGAATAAGATTCCGTCATCTGTAAAGCACTGAGGTTCTACTAACGAAAAGCACGACAGTAGCCCTGCAGTTTTTCGGAAGGCTCTCTGGAAGTATCTTATGTATTCTCAGCATTGATGAGAGTCACTGGCATCTCGGTCTTCCCCACTTACAGAAAAGACCAAAAGCTTTTAAAAGGAACAGAGCAGAGTATATCGAGCACACAGAAGAACACAACAGTTGAGCTACCCTAAATTTTAAGCAAGCCACAAATTTTAATAACTTTGCTATATTAAAAGATATGTACCAATGTCACTCCGCCCCCACAATTCATCAAGGCATTTCACTCCCTTGGGCTCTTGTGACTAAGTACAATATTTCATTAAATATCCTGTTCATACTGGCTTATGTACTAGGGAACACACTAATTTTAGAAAACTGATTAGCTAGTTCTTTCTAACCGAATGTTATTGTAGCTAAGGTCAGATTTTGCACTGAAACTATGGCAACAAAGCCACAGTATTCTTTTGTCTACAAGGTTGGGGCTACGTTTATTAACAGTACTGTTCTACTTAATAGCTAAGCACTGCTTTTTGGCAATCCCTCCCTTGATCCTACCTGAAATACCCTGAACTTTCCACATGGGAAAAAGCTCAGGCCTGTTAAAGCTGTTGAGAAAGAACGAACATTTAAAGCAGAACTTTGCTTATTTCTTCATTTTTAGTACATGGTCACTACCTCAGCCCATTTCCCCTGTCTTCCTGAACAGTATGCCATAGTAGAGAACTACTACCCACATTTTTTAGATGGGCAAATGAAGCACACAAATCATAAAACTTCACACTAGCACTTCAACAAAATCACCCCCCTATTCTTCTGTAGTACCTGAACCAACAGACTGTGCTTTTCATACAGCATTCCAGTTACACATATTAATGGCCACTTTATATTTCAAAGAGGCTTTGCTCTGCCTTCATCTAGATGCAAAACATCTAAGATGAAAGCACTTTAAACCAGAAGTTGGCAGACAGGTGTTTGAGCACAGTACTCCAAGTACACACCAACATGCAAATTTAACCTAGCCAACCTTCAGTCGGTGCCTTGGACCCCAAGCAGACCCGTGTCCTCTCCTTGTTCAGTACCTACAACTTCTTTTTATGCCAAGTTAAAAAGACTCCCCTGTAATCTCTGTCACATGGACCTTTCCTCCACTACGGACTTGATACCGCATCATTAGGATGCGGCAAAACCATGCTAAGCCATCTCTTTTAAATCAGTAATTATTTAGCCAATCATTTATTCACGGTTTCAGCAAAGCACACAGGCAACATGGGGGCAGAATGCCTGCAGGATGTGCTGGTGTTTCAGCACCCAGAGCCACCAAAGGGGCTGCAAACTTGTCTTGCTTAATAGGTCAATAAGGAACAACACTGCAATAGACACAGCAAATTAAGTGGAAAGAGACTGCTGATTCGCTCTCCATGACAATACTTACCTTCCTGTGTAAATAAATGAATATAGCTCCCCCTTAATTCCAGCATCCCATCACCACTCTCAAAGCAAAGCAAGCTACTGCTGCATGTTTAAATTACAGGACACAGCAGCTACACAGGCTAGCATATAACATCTATTCCCTACCTGTGCTCATAAACAGAGAAAGCTCACTTTCTTCTCTCTCTGCTTGCTAATATAGCAGACCATATAAGTAATTATTGTTGATGAGACTGACGCAGACACACTCTGTGGTTAAAAATGTTTGGAAAAGAGGTGTTCGTGGTATCATGCTGAAGAGAAAACACCGCGCATCGCCTATCATGTCACCTGGAAAGAGAGGAAGGAAGCTGGGGTGTGCTCATGCAAGTGGTGCATCAACTCTTGATTAGTATTCCTTCTCTGAGAATTTTCCAAGCTTCAGCAGATATAAAAAGCACATTTGTCTGCATGAAAATGCAACACTTCTGACTTTCTACTTTTTGAAAGATCTAAATGCCACTGTGACAATTGTCTATAACATCTGCTTGTATGTAGGATGCAGTGGGCTAAAGATTCACATTTTAGAGACAGTACTCAGGATTTCTTGATCATATAAAGGGCATCAAATTCAAATGTGTACTAGCAGTTGGCAGTTTTCTAGTACAGTTATATAAATACTTAGACTCAAACTAAAGGATTCCTCATCAAGACAGTGAAAATGTATTTCAGATAATTAACTATATCCTACTTCTGCAAGGTACAAAGATTCTTCCTACATGAAATAACCAATGCTTTAATTTTAAGTAAAGAAATTACAGGCAAAACATTAGACTGTAATGTTTTCTCATTCTTCTCTTCTATCACGCTAACCCTCAAGTTTCTTTTGATCTTCCACTAAATCATATTAGTGCCCTTTTTGAAAAGGGGCTAAGCAGCATCAGTTGTTCTTTTTATGGCATTTGCCTCTTTGGAAAAACAGAGGAGTTGGATAAGTAGGTGCTTACCACTGTTGCCCCACTTTGTAGTTTTGGTATTCAGTAAGTGCGTTTTAGTCTGACTTGGACATAGCAAAACTGAGGAGTCACAATTTTATTGCAGCTTATTTATTTCTCTTCCAGACCACCACGCTAAGCTTTCAACTTACCACTCAAGCACTCTCAAGTGTTCTGCCTCAAATGAACAAGGAATCCTGCAATTTTTTCTGTTAATACACTATTATCAGAGTGAAAAGGTCATATTTAGACATTAGTTTAAATGTTTCTTAAAGCAGTCTAGGCATCTTAATAATTAATATACCCAAATATTTCACCAGCATTATAAGTCCCAAGTTCAAAGAGAAAAAGGACCCTAAACTTGGCCATGCAGCCTAGGCCTTACACACTTCCCTTTCTCACCATCATTTCTGGAATATGCCCTCCACCCTCTACAAAACACCCACTCCAACTCATCCAATATATGCAGAAAATCATCCAGTTCAGACTCTTTCACATCAAAGTTTAAAAAGCAATCTGAGCTGATCTAATTGCTTTCAGCAGAGTAGATTTGGAAAAGTATGCATAGGTATACGGAGAGCAACAGTATTTTAGGCTGCACACTTATCTGAAGCTGAACACATGACACCTAAAGGCTTATACTGCAAAAAATTATTCTTGAGGAGTACAGGGGATGGTACTGAACTACCTTACCACCAAAAAAGTGCACTTTTATATGCTGCTAATGCACACTAACAGGCAGAAGGATCTGGGTATTTGTTTTCGCTTTTTTTTTTTTTTAATGTTCTAAAGTGTTTGGGAAAACTAAGTATGTGACCCTTTAACTGAGAATTCCCTTAACTTCAGTTCTAATGCCGAACTATAAACAAGCTTGCACTAGTTAAATAACAGTAAATGACCCAGCACATATAAAACAAATCACCTAACTCCACAGCCTATATCAGTACTGCATAAACTGTATCCTCTCCTTCACATTAAATGATGCAGTAGCACATAAGCTTCACACTGTTGATGGCAAAGCTACTAAGAACAAAACATGCCTCAAAATATTTCTGTTAAGGAAAAGGAGTACTGATTTTGATCAACGCTGAGCACAGTGCGAATTTAAGAAAAATCCATCAAAAGAATTGGTGTGTGTATATATTTATATATTAAAGCTTCTCTGCAGTGTCCAGTCTCTGGTCATTTCTTCTAGTGAAGATGAACTTATAGTTCAAAGGCTTACACCCTCAGTGTCAGCCCTAACAATGCCAGATCAGTATGACCGAATGCTTCCTGACAGGAATATTCACAAAAAGCATACAGTATGGATTAGGATCAAAAGAACAAACAGAATTTCAACTACTCATCTTCTGCTTCACCATGAGGGTATTTTAAGTTTAAGAGATATGGGTTCATTCCTTGAACATCTTGCCAAAAAAAGAGTGTTGCCCAGCAACTACTAAAACAATGTTCTGGAAGGAGGTAGCTGCTGGACAAATTAACCCAGTAAGTGCCCCATTTCCCTGCGCTTCATGCAGCCATTGCAAAGCTTCTGGATCCCTGGCAGACAAATCTACATCCCAAATAAAGAGCTGTAAGGAATTTCCTGAGAAGGCTGTCAGACAGGCTGCTTTGGTGTAGTACTAGTGTCTAGCATTAAGCAAACACACTTGGCTTAGTGCACCGCTACGTTCCAACACAAAATTAACACAAATAAAACCTCTGCAAAAGCTCATACAAGCTAACAAGTAGAGCACAGATCCAGCAGCTAAAGCACAAGATTATCAGCCCTGGGCTCTGCTTCAGCTTTGCCGCTATTGCTAGGTCCGATTTCTTTAATTTGCAAAACAGCAATCCATCTCTGAGAATTCAAGTACGAATCATTCCTAATGAAATAGCGTAGTGCTTTTAGCTAAAGGGTCAGTTATAGTTCATACTTTCCACATAAATCCATGCATATCAAAAGGATATTCATTTATAGTCACTATTCACTTGCACAGTCATATTCAAAGGCAGCAATTAGAGCAGCGATTCCAGCTTTATGAAATACGTAAAATGTCTTTTTTATTCAAAGCAGTGCAGATAACCAAGGAACTGTCACGCTTTCTTTTTTTAGAGACTTCCACAACTAGGATTTTTTCCAGGAATCTCATCTGTACACAGTATATTCAGACAAGCAAAATACTTTCCCAAGAATTTTCATATTAACATTTTAAAAAAGAAACACCCTAATGAATGTAACTCTTAAGTCCTAATGTTTTGCAAGGCAGTTTTAGAGGGTTTCTGAATTAGTTGGAGCTGAAAACATGAAGGGCCAGAGAACCACTGTACGTAAAAAAAACAAAACCAAAACAAGCCACACCATTATTTCAAGTGGTCCAGAAAGACAGAATAAAATGTCTACTGAAGTCTCACAGACCATTACCACCATCCAACCTCAAACCACTAACTTTGGGTGCTATCTACTTTTGATGCGGATTGGAAAAAGGAATACAGAGAAAAAAAATCAGCCTTCACACCTTCAAGTGTTTATACTAATATTTTAAGGAGCTAAAGGCACAATAGCATTTAAGATGTGAAATAACTACTGGTAAGTGATCATTGTAACTTGAGTAGGCTGAACTAATAACTTTCTTTTGAGTTCTACAGACTACTACTACTACTTTCCAACTCTGGCACTTCAGTTCTTTCCACCTAATATGCCCTCTGTTTCTTTTTGCCTTTTTAAATTTTTCTTATTTATACTTCTACTTATCTATCTCATCTTACTCTCAGACTCCTCTTGCATTTCTTCCCTTTCAATGCTCCACCACCACCACAGTCTGTCAGACTATTTTTTCCACAGCTTTGTCAACAAAACAAGCCCTCGTGTCCTCAAGATACCTCTGTACGTTTTCCTCCAAGCAGACTGAAAGGCTCTATTGCTCACATCTCCGACTCCAGTTGTGCTGCTGCAAATCATTCTGTTCAGCTCAGTTCATCCAAGCACGCACCAAGCTTCCCTCCTGAGTTTTCCTTAGGACAACTTGAAGCCAACATTTTTTTAAAGGAGTGACTTACTAACATAAACCTACCTCCATTTCAGCAACGAAGTGCTTGGTTTTAGAAACACGTTCCTCAGGCAGAGACTATTTTCACACTGCAGACAGGTTATCAGAGCTCAGTGACAGCGTACACTCACTGCTAAGTATTACTGTCAACTGTCTTGCCTTTGAGAGAGAGTTTCTTCAGGAAGAAGGACGGTGCACATACACCACCGCTTTGTGCGCAGCAGCTCTGCTGCATTTCAAGGGCCTGAAGTAGAAAGGAAAGAAAAACCACCACCCAGTAGACCAGGGCCCTGCTGCTAGCGCAAGATGCAACTGATTAAGTGTAGCCTAGGCAACAAGACTTTTTAAAACCTGAAACACCCATGGCTACAAAAAAGCTGGATGCATTAATTCTACCACTGGATATATATGCTTTAGTTTCACACCTGAATTTTCTTAAGAGTTATGTACGCATCTCTAAGCAGTAAATCTTGCTTCTAGATCTCTTACCATTTTAAGCATGACAATCATACTTAAAACCGTTTTACATCTGCCTGAGACCCGTTCAGAGAAGCTTAGAATTATTTCTTAAAAATACTACCTGAAGTGAGACCCGCTGGAGGAGCCATGAAGTCACGGCCAGTGTTCCTCCCAGAAGGTGACCAGATTTGACTGACCTGCATCTGGACAACTTAAAGCACAGTTCATTTGAAATAGAATTCTCACATAGATATAAACCAGGTTATAGCATAGAGGCATTTTTCCAGTACTGTGTCTTTTCAAAGCTATAACGTAAGTCACTGACATCTGACTAATTTTGGTCCTGCTCTAACACGATATTCAAAAGTTACTTCTCAGTTACCAGGGTCAGCGTTTCACACCAATTCGAATTCTGACCAAGATCAAACTCCTTCTCAGGCCTCAAACTGCAGTCAGAGCAGCTCCACATACCACATCCTGTCAGCTGGAATGGCTAGTATGGACTGTAAGAAATCATTGAACAAATGTGGACACCACTTACAAAATTCACTGGATGTTATAACATTTCCACATCTGTTCCAACCCCACGCTGCTGCTGTAAAAATGGTATCTTGTCCTATTGGTCTGCTGTACCTGTGACACCGCCTAAAGCAATTAAGACGAAATTTCAAGTATGACAAAACTAAATATTGGGACTACTGAATTACAATCACCAGATGCCCATTGTTGCTTTGTGTATCCCAGAAGTAAATGACATTGTTTGGATAAACCCACCTTAGGGAAGACTTGTGTTCCATTTTCAAGGAAGGTATTTTTGGAAGGTGTCATTAAAACACCACAATTGAAGAGACATGGACGTAGTTCCTGACTTTGCCAGAGACTTCCTGGGCAACACCCCAGATCAGTATCTGGGTGCCTTAGCTTCATAATAAAAAAAGGTTATTTTGCATTTGTGTTGAAGATGGTGAGATAAATTTCATTATTATTTCCTCTGAATATTTATTGCAGGAAGCATTTTATCTTAGACTGCAATAATAAAGCATGTGTATAAAAAACTGAAATGCCTGCTAAAATTTTATGACTTTTGTTGCCATTTACAGTTAAGCATAAACTTCCCCATGAAAGCTTTAGTGAAGTAACTACAAAGGTTAGAAAATGTTCATGCCATTCTTTCTCCATGTATACATTGTAAGCAGTAGGAGAACTTTTACAATGTCCAACCACAATGTTTTATGTCAGACAAATGTTTCTTTGTACTTACAGTTCCTAAACTGTGTTAGAAATAATNATCCCCATCCCACTCCCAACGTCTTCTACACCCAGTGGTCTCAGCCTCTGGGTTTATTCCTTCATTTGATTTTACCGTCAAGAATTGCCTAGTCAGTGCTCTAGTTCACATAATACCACCATTTTTGTTCTGGAAAGCTTAACTGTGAATTCTAAAGCTTCTCCAGGTTGCCTCTTCAATATCTGAATCATCGGCTATTTAGTTTTCCAGTAAAAAGTGGGAAAAAACACTAAGAACTCACAGACTAACATTTTAAAAAGAGTTTAATTACATGAGACATCTTCATGTCATGAGAAAAAAAACAAAACCAAATCAACCAAACCAAAAACAACAAAACCCAAACAAAAGCAAACAAAAACAGCAGTACAGAAGATACACGATTTTCAAGGGCAATCACCAACAGTTCTAGCCCAATCTGAACAGAATTATGGCAATTCTGAGCCCCTGACAAAGCCAAAACATAACCAAAGAAACAAGATTCATCCAACAAAGAGGCAAGACAATTAGTAGATGCCACATCTGAGAACAGCAATAAAAAGTAGATCAAATTTTAAGAATATTTGGGCTGAGCTATCCTTTGGGTAAGAGACACAACTAAAGGGTAAAAGAAAGAATTCAAGATTTTTTCCAAACAAAATCCCAGTTAGTGCTTCTCTTCCTGTTCAAATTTTTTCTTAAATTGATCAGACCTAGCCAAACTCCAGAGAAGGAGTCATTAATTTCTTATCACTAAGCATGAGTTTCCTAGCATAAGGAAAGCAAACTCATGCTTAGTTAACATTGGATGAGATCAAACAACAACAGTTTAACAAACATTGCTCCTTTCCATTTTCATCTTCTCAGAAACAGGTTTGGTATTGTGTAACTAAACAGCACATATGATAGTAGCCAAACCACACTAGGAGAAAAAGAAATGAGACTTACAAGGATATCCCGGCTGGACAGATCTGAAAGCCTGCCTCAGTTCGCAACTGCCCCTCACTGAGCCTCTTTTAAGTCCCACAACACAATTCACAGACATTCATACATACACACTTTTTCTTTCCTTGTGAGTTGCCCTTTGTGGAAGATGACGACACTAAAATATTCTACAGAAAGCGAGGCGGTCAAAAATAGTTTGCACAAAATGAAGGACTTCTTCCAACCAGAAGGGTAATAAGCTATCTAGTAAACTTACCTCTGAATTTTTTGGGTGGGTTGTTAAGATCACCTGCTTCTGGCTGTACAACACACCGATCATCCACAAGGCTGCAAAGAAATGACAAATAAAGTGAGATTCTTTTCCTTTGCAATTGTTTACATCCTTGTTAGCAAAACCAAAGTGGCTTATTTGCAGTATTTTATCTGAGTGGCCACTTCAGCAGAAGACATTCCCCAAATGCCAAATCCTTCTAAGAAGCATGCAGCTAATTTCTACTGTTGCCCAGAGCTATGCTCCTGGATAGGTGGGACAATAAATAAGTCATTGCTCCTGTATACTGCATCTTCTTTATGTCCCCTCCTTGAGGTGCAGACAGAACAGCCCATATTCTAGTTAGGTGAGAGACAGCCTTAAAACTATTGTTGCCTCTTGGACAGATTTAAATAATGTTGCAATTGTGTTTGTATTAAAGGATAGAGAACAGGAAAATATGATGACTGCTAAACTGGACACTTATCCTACGACCTCCTCAAGTATCAAGAAAGACAGAAACATCAACTTCCACAATAAAAACTGATTCCCAAGAGACAGGAAGGCATAACTACACCCTCCTGCTTGCCAGTCATAAACACAAGCAAAGACATGAGAGCAAACTAACCTCCTCCTGTTTTACCAGAAAGGAAGTGAATTGGATAGTGAACCCAAGAGATTTCAACAGGAAATGTTATGACAGAGCTTCTCCTGTGAGTATGCATTGGCAAAAAACCCAGAGGGTCAATTCAAAGCCCACAGAATAAATAAAACATTTAATATACACCTGTCACCACTGCTCTGCCCTTAGCATGCTTTGTATCTACATGGAATTGCTCTTTTACCAAACACTATTTCCAAATTGTGAAAAATGCAACCCTAACCAAGTATCTTGTAGTTTCTGATTTGATCTTAAATTATACAATTTGGCCCCTTAAAACCAATCTGTCAAAGAGGCTTTCTACACAAAAGTAGAAAGTAAAACTCTAAGGTCTTAAAGGGGTGAGAGGTCCATTCTCATGCAGAATCAACTTGAGAAAGGGATTGAAACCTAGAATATGAGAGTTGTTCCTTGCAGAGGCTGGTTACATGCAGGGAGCATCTTGAGACAACAATTACGAAAAATTATGAAGTGCATAAAAATTAAGAGATCAGAGAGAAGACAAAGTGGACTCAACAGTTCTATGCATCTAAAATTTGCATATGCAAACATTCAGAGTAAGTTGCTTTTTCCCCATGGATTTTCTCCCTATTCAGTACTAAACAAACATGTACGTGCTCCAACAAAAATGACAGTACTAATATCTGAACTCGCTGAAACACCTGCTACTAGTGAACAAATGGCCAAAAAGTATTAAAAGCCAAATGGGCTATTCTAATAATCCCCCACACAGTTAACCTCAGTGCAAATTATCTCTCTCAACCTGAGATTAAATTGAAAGTAAAGAGGAACTTCCCAAATTGCTAAAAAATAATTTTACAGGGTGCGAAGGACAAAAGAAGATATATTGTACACTGGTAATCATAGTGATAACAGCACTGAGTTCGGGAAACAGCGAGAGTAAACTCCCGATTAAGCAACAGTCATGTCATAGGAATATTAAATAGGAACACTCTTCAAAGAGAGTTACTTAGCTAAAACGTCATTAGAATGTATAGTGGTATCTGTTTCTCAACCTTCATTAACCACATGAACAAGTCATTACATATTGTTATGACATAAGACTGTCAGAACTCCACATGGTATAGAGTACAATTACACCGAATCTTTCCTTTGCTTCTTTAATTTTTCTCCAGGACAAAGACTAAATTAAATATGGGACAAAACTAATTTGATTATGAAGGCTTATTAAGATGATAATGCATTTCATGTTTCACATAGCAATTGGGATTTCTGGCTTAAATTAGGCTCAGAAGATGTGCGGCCATTACATAATGCAGTTACCTTAAAACAGTACTAATCAAATCAACGAGGATGCCTAAAATACTACAAGATCTTTAGACCTGCCATCAGAATATCTCATCAAGCCTAAAAAAATACACATGC
Source organism: Chauna torquata (assembly GCA_013399475.1). Lineage (NCBI taxonomy): Eukaryota > Metazoa > Chordata > Aves > Anseriformes > Anhimidae > Chauna > Chauna torquata. The sequence goes on along the minus strand of VXAL01001180.1, from coordinate 221,330 downwards.
TTAGGGCCTGCGATGTCTAAAAGGACCACCCATGGTGAAAAATATCTGCTCAGCAATGCCATCAAAAGCCACAGCCACTGCGTAATGTTCATCATGCACTGCATGGGATTAAACATAACAACTTTCTACTTATTCTGGAATTATCTACTGCCAAACTTGCTTCAATACTAGGAATAAAAAAAGGCAAATGTATAGTATCGCTCGGTTTGTTTTGCCAGTTTTCAGCAGATAGTATTTGGCGAGTTACACAGCTGATCGAATACTGCGGAGTGTGCATGTCATATTTGACGAGTACCTGGGAAATCTGTCAAATACATTTGCCAAATACTATTCAACCAACCCTACTTACTACATCCCTTGCTTTTATCATACCTTCTTTCCCTTCTGGCAGCATCCCATATTTTCTTCTCTTTCCTATAATAGATCATGGTGCATCTTCAGTGTCTGCTTCCTCTCTGCCCCTTTATTTTCAAGAATCCTAATAGCTAGAGGACTAAACCTGCAAGTTAGTTCGGAGTCAGTTTGATGTGATTTCAGCCCATTGTTTCCTGCTGTGAGACTTACCAGGATGCTGTCTTTGTACCCTGCTTGGGAGCTCCGTTTATCAGATGCATCTGGACAGTAGGCATCAAAAAATTTGCTGTCACTGTACCCACCCTGAGGCCCTTACGGCTACTGGAAATGAGAAAGAGCATGTTGTGTGTGTGCCCACTCACCATATCATCAAGCTTCCTGGTTGCTTCTTTGCTATTCATTCCATATTGAAGTACCACAGCAATGTGCCATATTATTTCCCTCCCCCTAATTTCCCACTGCTTTGAAACAAGGTGGCAGATGTGCACTTTTAGCTTCTCATCCAGCCCCCTGGAAGGTCTTCAAAATCAGTACGCAGCTCCACTGCCAGCTTCTGATGTTCTGAGAGATTTCTCCCAAGCAGCAGTTGAGCAGAATAAAACATACCCTGTCACTTCTGTCAGAGCTGTATTTCAATTCTGTGGCTTCTCTGCAAGTCTTCCTCATCCTATGTGAATGGCTACGTTTTGTTTAACGAAGTGGCATACACTTCTTACTGCTTGAGAGGTACTCTCCTACAGAGTACCTAGTCTGATGTTTTTGCAGAAGAAAGCACAAAGGAGCTCTGTGAGGAAGCACGCCAGGGGACAGGAGCAGGCAAGGCAGGGCTCCCATTGCAGCTCTGGGGGTGCTGGCCATTGGCAAAGCTGAAGATTCAAAATGTTCTCCTTTGACTGAAGAAGTACAATTTTGTTTGTATGAGAAACCTCAAATACTGCAAGACAAGACAAAACTAGTCATAGTGGTAAGTTAGTGGTGTATGAATGGTTTGGCTCAGGGTTTTCTTTCCTTTTTTTTTTTTTAAATAAAAAACACCTACTTACATTGCTACCTTCTTTTTTCCATTCAGCAGATTGCACTGGGGCCTATTCATTCCTGACTGGGGGCAGGGTGGACAGGAAGGAACAGGACAGGACACACGAATGGACATGGGACAGACAACATGAAAATAGTTTTCTTGCTTTCATTCCCTCTACCCATAGCTTAACCCTGGCAAGCTTCTTCCCCCCCACCGAGTACATTAAAATCATACCACAGCCATTGATAGGCTCTCTATCCTCCCAAAAATCTAACTTGCCAATGGCTACTTTCAGGCCATTTTTAAATTTACAGCCAGATCTGTACAGAAACCTACTTTGTTTTACCCAGTATTTCTGGGAGTCAGGCTCAAGATAGCTAACTGTGTTCTGTTAGTCCTTGTTACGGATGTTTTTGGTACAAGAGAACAGCTGTTCTTACCCCAAAGTGCTAATAAATCCATTTGTTGAGCCCTCTGCATAGAGAGAACAAATATCTCCAATATGAAGGAAGCTCGACATCTTGTCAGTCATCTCTGGCTTAGTGCCCCTAGAAGAATAAAGCAAAACATTACTATTTATTAGGCAGAATGATTTCTCCATATAAGCTACTGGAGGTTACAACAACAGGACCCTTCGTGTTTATTTGTTTGAAAAACTGAACAAGTTCTTGCACTGGAATTTCAGGTATCAAGGAAAACACAGCATGTCAAAATGCTAGCTCAGAAAAATAAACTAGGGAAAAACAACAAGCTACCAGCATCCCGTTCAGTGTAGGATTGTTTCACTGACAGCCTTATTCATCCCCGCAGATGTTCACAGACATTTCATACCAGGCGTACTGGCCTGTTTCATCCCATCTGAGAGGGAAAGAGGGAAGAAGAGTGCCTCAATTTAAGACATATTATTTGTACCTACTAATTTACACCACTTTTCTCTGCCTAAACACTTCCGTCAGAATCAAAGGTAGGTATGAGCATATTTAAAGGTCCTCTGGTGTGCTGAAACAGCACTCATGGGAATTGTAATGTAAAATACTGACATGATTCAGAACAGCTTCCGTCAACTACATGAACGTCAGGGTGAGCCCCCCGCCTAGAGCTGCTGTCTCAAAGACGGCATTACTTGAAGACCCACTGAATATGCCTGACAACAAATTTTGCATCTGAAAAGGTACAGATTATGATTTTCCAGAGACAAATATTTTAACTTGTGTGTCAAGAAGCCAAATCCCTGTGAAATAAGGAATATTTCAGTTCTGTTTAAAAAAAAAAAATCACCTAAACGTAACACAGGGGACAGCCACTTAGTGTTGTCAGCTTCCACAGTAGTAAGAACTACCATTACTTTCTTTAAAGCCCCAAATCCTGGACTGAATGATACAAGGCTTACCTGTCATTTAAATAAATATAGAAAAACAAGTTTCTGTCACAGCAACAAAGAAAGAGACAACCAACAGGAGCCCTGATAAAATGAAGCCGGCCAAACAGTTTTTTAAAGATGTCTTTTAAAAAGCCATTTACAGGTTTCTTGGAGATTCTCCTAAGCCATGGTTTTTGATCGCCAAGTTCAAAACGCTGAAATAGCTTTCTGTACATGAGGTTTCAAATAGCAGGCAGTAGCATAGCTGTTCCAAGCTGCTTGCTCTCAGGCTGGTGACACACTCTGAAAGGCAGCCTTGCCCAGGATCAGACTCTCACATTTAAGGGAAAAATAACTGAAAACACTTTCACCCTCCCTGACATCTAGCCTGACACATCAAAATCAACTTTAAATGGTCTACCATCGGGAGAACTAAGCAGCAGGAAATTATGCTTATTATAGCACACAGCCCTGACATTGTACATGGGATAAATATTCCCTTTCATTGAACATTATCTTGTTTACCAAAAGTGTAAGGATCAAGTTTATTAAGCAAGGCTGGAAATCAACAAGGACAGATTCATGGAGATTTACAAGTTAATGTTGATAATACACTGCATATATCACTGTGCAAGCAAAACCAAAGGCTACGCTTTTCTTCTGTAAAGCCACAAACAGCTGTCCCTCCTCACTGCCTCATCCCCAAAGTATTGGTGGTGGTGGTAATAAACATGACGATTATTAAGTCAAAGCACATTACGGACACTCTCATGCCTGTATGTCAGTGTGTCACTTGTATGATTGAAATCAAATTCAGAAAAAAAGACAGAAGATAACAGGCCAAGTGCATATACAGAGCAAGAAGTCTCAGCTCGCTGAAATTAAACCTGAGTGCACACAGAAGCAAGGCATAAGGCTTCAGGTTGCTTGCTTAATGCCAAGTCCTTCAGCCACTGCATACGTTACATGGTCTGTTTCCTTTCCCTCTTGGTAAGTGGACAGAAAAACATCACTACCTATTTTAAGATATATGCCAGAAAACGTACAGAAATATGCAGTGACTGAATTAGCATCACCAGAAATACAGCTTTCCTCATTTCCTGACTTGGAAGTTAACTACAAACTTCAGACAACAAGTTTTCAAAATTAAAGCTCTGCCTTAAATTCATGCAGCCCAAAGCAAAAGTAATTAAGTCCAGAAGAACTGTAGGTGCTTCTGGAGGAGACATTTGCAGTCATTTTAGATACTCTGGGACTTCGGGGCTGTGGAGCGTTACAGTGTTATTATACACACAAGATATTTCTAGCTCTGAACTATCCCATTTTAACAATTGCGGATAAGGTATCCCTTTCAGGGGGAATTATTTTACTGGACTACGTCATTTTCCTTTAGAAGAGGCAGATGTTCACCACAGCTGTTCCCAAGATAATGTGAAGGTCAAATTACTGACTTCCATTAGAGAAGATTTTTTTCTTGGCAAAGAAACTGATATCCCAGACCATTGACCAAGACCAGGCTTAAGGATGGGCAATCAAGCTTCTGCATCATATTAATTACTTTCCTGAATATAGTCTTTTTTTTTTTTTTTTTTTTAAGTTTTCTTTACTGAGGAAGCTCCAGACATACAATGCACTGTATCATTGTATCATGACAGTTTAACACCTAAAATAAACTGTTTTGCAATTTATTGACATTTCCAGTAATATAATGTTTAGCAACTTCACCTATAACCATTATTTCTTATAGGTAATGTAAAGATTTTAAGTCTGAAGGTAGCTCAGGTACATGATACGATTTGAATTTCATTGCCTGTCAGCTCACCAGATTCTTTTTAAACTTCTTTCATGTAGCGATGGCTTTGCAGCAGCCCCGGCTGAGTACAGAACTGCCACAAAACCTCACTGGAAAGCACACTGCAGCTGATGAACCCCGACCTCTCACATTCCCAAAGAGGACAGCCACACTCTTCATGCTTCCTGCTGATCATCAGCTTTGCTGGAGTTAAGACTTAAAAAGGGTTTATCTGGCTACAACAACCTTATTTTTTAAACATTTCGCAGGCGTGCAGTATTTAGCATGTAAGCAGTCATTGCCCCCTATCCTTGCATTCTTTTTGAATACTGTTTAAATGCTGATCAGCATGATGTTATCTCCAGTGCAACACGAGACACTCGGACGGAGCGCGCCGCCGCCGCTCCTGGAGCCCACTGTCATCTCCAAGCAGGAATTCCTAAAATACCCATTCATCCAGCTTCCGTGCACGTTACCCTAAGATTTGCCCATGCTCAAAACTGACATAACGAACACTGTCTGTGTCTATTACATACTTTAATAACTAAATGCCAGAAGTCAGCCCACTTGGCATTTATCTTTAGGCATACCATTTCGGAGGTCGGCCAGTGCTCAGGAACACACTGCGCCGGCAGATGGAGCAAGGGACTGAATGACCCAACAGGCCTCCTTACTCGGAAGATTTACAAATAAAGAGAATAATTTCTAATCCAATTTCGGTTAGTTCAAAGCCGCTTTCCTAGTCTCCTCACAAGGGACTTGTGATACCTAACAAAATTTGTCCGCTGATTAATCGACTATCCGCATTAAACCTCGCAAATGATCAGCTGCCCCAGATTGAGCATTTCCCACCTTTGACTGGGAGGAGAGCTGGGATATCAGACAAAAAAACTCCAAGCTTTTCAAAAGCAAAGCTTCCAGGCTTGAAAGCCTTTTAAAAACAACCGATTGTCAGCGTCTGCTGACCATGACACTGCCACCAAAATCAGACCTCCTCTACGGGGAGCTCCACTGGAGCACCCGGCAGCCGAGCCCCTGAAGATCTGTCAGCCTTGGCACACTGAGCCCACGTGCACAGCGCAGGTGGCCACACGGACTTCAGAGAACACGCTCCCTCATGGACACACAGACCAAAAGCATCCTGCAGGTCTCCTTGTCCAGGAAGGGGTGCTGCTGTGGCAGCTGAACACGTGAGATGGCAACTAGAAATCCCCTGGAAGCAACGGGAAGGGGGATCCTTACGTGCACAGTCAGTGGCTGGCTTTCACAGGTAAAAGCATAATCGCTCTGCTCAAAAAGCAACTGTGCTCAGTAGATAAATATACAACCATCACTCTGCAATTTATTTATTTTAGATATGCCAGTGCCAACAGCAACTGATTAATACTACAGGAAAGGACGGCGAGGACCCTAGGAGAGCGCATGCGCTTGTTGCAACGCAGAACCCGAGTGCTAACGGCGGTCTCGTGTCCTGACAGGAGAGGAGCCCTGCAAGACACCCACCACCTTCCAGCTGCAGCACAGCAGTGCCGGAGCCAAGTCATCCTCTTCCACTTAAACACTGGGGGAAAACAAAATTCTTTCTAGGTAAAGTTACTTGAAAAGAAATGAGGATAAGGAAACAACAGCAGTGTGGCAATACTCGCAAACAAGCATAGAAAGCACAGAGTCAGGTTTCTCCAAACAAGTGTTAGACGTTTAACTCAGACGGCAGCAATGTTGACAGCAGCAACATGAGTTATTAAAAGAAACAAAAAATTCATTCTTTTCCCACTAAGCTGAAGAATTTTGACACAGACAAACTTACCAATTTTTAAGATGAGAAATGAACCATGAACTAAAAGTAGACTGTTACAGGGAGAAGTTGACTGTATTTACCCAAACACACAGAAAAATGCTTCAAAGAGGAACACTTTCTACAATATTTTTCTTTAAGCCTTGGCAGCACGAATCCTTTTAATGACATTGGTGATGCCTTCATCATGTATATTATCTATATAAATGTTAGTGTGTCTTTAAATGTTTTATATACAGTTTATCTGCACAGGAAAATAAAATTAAGTCTCTGTTCAAGAAAATACCTAAAATAATAAACAGAAACCTACTGAATTTCACGAGAACTGCAAGGAACTTCTCTAGAAGTCATTTTGCCTATCTATAGCTTTGCTGCACGCAACTGGATCTGAAAATGCATTAGCTAAATCCAGGCAGTGAATTAAACCAAAGAAAACTGTCTATTCACCTCGAGAGTTTTAGTACTTGCCTTTCCCCCACTGCTCTGTGCTGCCTTCATGAACACAAATCTGCATCACAAGACCTCAAGTCTGGTCTTCTGACTGAACAGAAGTGCAAGAATTACAGGGTTCATTTCTGATTATTTTCTTACTTACAGATTATCTTGCGCATACCTCAAAACAAGCTGCATTGCATACAGCAAAAGCTAATGAAGACAGCCAATCTTGAAATGGCAAACAAGCACTTCGAAAGGGTTCGTACAAAGCCCTTCACCACAAGCACTATCATTCCCCTCTGAATCAAACGTGAAGTTCTGCAGATCCTCCCTCACAAATGTTTCCTCTGGCTTTCACGAAGATTGAAAGGACTCGACCATATCTTAGGGCACAAGCAGATCATCTGCATAGCCTGAGGACCTTGAATAAGCCAGTATGAGTTTGATAGTCACTGAAATTCATCTCCAAGACTTGAACCTATTTTCTCATGAAAACACATTTCATAATGGTAGTTAAAGCAGAATTAACAGTGAAAACATTTAGAAATCAAACTGACTGTTAAATATCAAATACCTTAATGAGACATCTGCTTTTTGAAGATTTCAGAATAGGAAATGCGACTGCTTTGTAAACATATCACACTAATTTCTCCCATCACTCATCTAGATCTCGATGCTTAGTTAGAAAAAACAGGCTTCAGAGCAATGTTGAAAGTTTGCTTTCCTTGAATAACAGAGTCAAGGCCCCCTTTTGAAGTTCTTCCTTACGGGAACTGTTTGTAACAAGATTTTTGCAATATGCTATTCCTCATCTCAAGCAATTTAACACTGAAAGGCTTTTCAAAGAATTTGAAGCTATTTTGCTGATATCTCATCTCACGTGTCTGCTTTGCGTGGGATTTTAATACTTTAACCTATGACTGCAAATCCTATTTGTAAAATAAATGAGACCAAGTCTTATCATTGATGGCTTGATTTCCAGCAACTGGGATACGAATGACTTAATCTTTTTAAGATAGTTCTAACGATGTTTATTTAGAGAAAGAAAGCTCTTTGCTGTGCCTTGTAGTCCCACAATGTACTCAGTTCTCTATTATCATATTTTCACTGCGGTTTATTGCTCAATTAAATAGAGACTGGCAACTTTATACGTACCATTTCAGAAACTGGGGCAGCACTTCATCAAAGTCTTTCTCACTATTTAGAATCGAATCTCAAACTGTGCTTAACTGCTTAGACTTTGTTCCTGCAGACAGGAAACCACCGTGAAAGATTAATTTGGGTTCGTTTTTTAACAGAAAAGAGATCAGATTTTTAAGAGCACAGACAACAAAAAGCAAACAAAGGACTGCTTAATGGCATAAGCTATTGCCATGCATATGAAGAAGTATCCATGAATTAACAGATACAAATTAACAACACAGAAAGACTTGATCAACTGGGAACCCAGAAGATCACTTATGTCAAAGTGTTTAAATCAAATAGAACTGGGTCCTTAATATTTCTGAATTAGGCCAAGCAGGCTAACTTCTTTTAAATGCACCCTGACTCCTGAAATTTAAGTGAAAGTCAGGTTCTTAAACGCTTCTGTAAATTGAAACTTTACAACAAGATGATTTGGTCAAAAACTTGGACCCATAGCCTTGATCTAGTGTTCCTCCTAATGAACATTTTTCTAACGATTTCCATGTGTTTTGGATAGGACCCCCCTGGCATTTGGTATCTATTTTCACAGGTGCAGCTAACTTCCTAAAAACAAACAAGAAAATGATGTTTCCCATCCTTATTTCAATAAAAAAAGAAGAAAGGTTCCCTCCCTGAAGGCTGTGAGAAAGATTCATAAGAATTCCATTAAAACAGCCAAAGCAAGGAGGAAGTGCCCCCATTTAAAAGATCATCTAGTGAATAATCACTCTTCTGGGGCCACAGGATGAAACACTACCATTTTCAAAGCTTCTGACTTAACAAATCTAAAAGGAACAATTTGTTCACACACACACACACCAGACAAATCCAACGGATTTTGGGTAGCAGAGCACAGGCAGTAGGCTCCCGACAGCTGGGATAGGTGCCATGCACCGAGCGTGCCATCTCAGGAACATTTGTTAACTCCTCAGCTGAGCACTAAGTCAACAGCAGAGCGAAATTCTGCTGTTTCCTAAATACCAAGGCTGTTCGTAGCATGTGGAAAATGACAACAGCACAGGGAACCCATAGGCGCACTGCCTTGAGCGTCGGGATCCTCGCAGTCCTCGCCCTCACACACTTTCAGCAGGAAGCAGCTCAGGAATCGTGTTCAGTTTTGACAGGGCTCTGCACTGCTAATTTTATGTACATGTAGCTACATTTTAGAGATTACACATTTTTAAAAAATATCAGCATGGTATGTTTTATCTATCACGTGATCTTGTTTTGCATTCAGCTGCAGCCTTTCATGTCCAGGAGCCTGCCATCTGCAGACAAAATCTTCATTTGATGAACCATTAGATTAAAGAAGAGAAATGCACCTTCTCAGAGAAATTACTTTCCCTCCTAATGCTTGTAAAGCAGTAGATTTTTCTACAGCTTGCAGCCTAAACAGGCAAGATGGAGGACATGAAACGGGGGAAGGAGGAAGCAACACAGTGCTGTGACTTTCTCAAGGACACACAGCAGGTCAGCCTCGGAGCCTAGATTTGAATCCAGGTCTCCTGAATCCCCATCCGCCAGTCCACTCCGCCTCTCTTCTCCCTGGAGAGTGTTCGGTCTCATTGCATATCTAATCAAGCACATTTCCCCCTATTCTTGAAGAAAGCTGGAAAAGACAAGTAAATTCGTTCAGCAAGACAACGGCCAACTCAATTATGTTCTATTCATACTATTTGCCACTGCACAGATAAACGAATTTATTTACAGTTACCGCACCAATGACAAAGTTACTCAGAAGTTACTATTTAACAGATGCAATGAAACTCAGTTTAAGAAAAAGCGAGGAACATGAAGTAACTCATTTTATTAACTTAAACCTCAAAAAATCCTCCATACAAGTAAGCAAACACGCATGATGTCCTTCTCTCCTCAGAAAGAGCACCTCAATTTTTTTTTTATTTGCCCAGTGCAACCAGGTAGGCTAACAGCTATGTTGTAGTCACAGAAAATTCATGTCAAACGCTCGTAACAATGCGCTAGGCAGAAGTTACACTTAGAGATATCTTATACAGCAGCCATTAGACTGATACAAGAAGTGCAACTGACAGATCCTACTGATAGGCATCTGCAGAAAGCCGAAAAAAGAGCATCTATTAGGGATACACTGTCAGGAAAGCAAATCATATTTTAAAGTTTCAAACCAAATATGATCTGACGGCATCTTCTTAATTCCATTAAAAGCAAGCAGCACTTACTGAAGTTGATACTTACTGAAGTTCATACTTACTGGCTCTAACCCTGAAGAGAGAAAGCAGCGTAGACGTCAGCCTCTGGATGAGGCCCTACAAGCACAAAGTGTTTTCCAGAATATTTCTATTAGAAGGAGAGAGTTGGAACGTGCCAAAAGAACCAGGGCAACCAATGTCACGGGCAAAGAGAGCAAGCATGGTTTATAGTATCTACTGGAGGCTGGCCAGGGCAGAAGTGCGTACAGAACAGTTCCTACTTCATTCTGCATGGCCGTGTATCCACTGAGACTTTGCCACAGAATGGGCTATCTCCCACGGCCCCGCTCCTCGCACCTGAGACTCCATGTTTCTTTCCTCACAAAATGCAAACTTTCTAGCAAATGCAACACTCCCTAAATGTACCAAAGTATTTTCCTTCTGTCTGCCCCACTAGCCTTCACCTGCCTGCATCTGTTCATCTCCCTGTAACCCTGCTTGCCCAACAGAGCACCTCAATCATGTGCTACAAGTGTAGCACATTCTTCCCATTTATTCCTTTGCCAATACCGCACCTGGGTGGAGGTTCTCTGGCCTCCATGGTAGCACTGGAGTCTTTGTCCAAGGCTGGGCTCTGCTGGATGGCTCCTGGTAGCTTCGGGTCCCCACGGGCAATAATATTGATGCTTTTCTTCCTCTAGCAGGTCTCTCCTACTGAAGGCTTGCAAGTCTTCTCTGGTCTTCCAGTTGCAGCAACCCTTACGAGGGCGAGCTCACTGCTCTTCCCTCCTGGATACCTCAGCAGGCATCCAGGTCTGCAAAGAAAAACCTAAATGCCCGTGACAAGCAGCCGAAGAGGAGGAGCCACCACCAGCACATGATCAGCACGTGAGGAGAACCACTGGTGGCCAGGGGACCTACTTTGCGCCCTCCTGATCTAAAAAACCCAATCGGTTGGGCTCCTTTACAGACGAAGGCTCCATTTCTCAGGCTGACTTCTACGTGTTGATCTCCCCACAGTAATTTTCTAGAATGGAAGCACGAGTCATTCTTCTGAAGCAAAGGTTCAAAATACTGTACAAACTTATCTCATAAAGAACATTAGCAACTGAATCTACTTAACCCTTAAAGATGGAAGAGTGGCCAAGGATTGCTGAGTTATTTTAATCATAAGGTAAATAAGCTTTCAGTTAACCCTTTAGATCAAGCATCATTAGCAAACAGTCAGGCATCTGCCTTTGTGCCCACATGCCCCAGCACAGGATGCAGACAGGACATATCTGGACATCACAGTATTACGATTAAAACGTTTTTCTTTGGAACTTCTTTGCAGATTTCTGAATTTCTGAAGAAGTGGAAAGGGTTTGCCAGGGTGCAAAACAAATACTTGCAAAACTTTCATGCTAAACTGCTACTAAGCAATTCCAAGAAATTTAAAAACAAGCCACAGTCTTTTGGCAGTAGACTTTTTTTGGCCTACTATGATCAGATAGATTTCTTACATGTATATGCACAGAGATTACTGTCTTCTGAATTCAGACATCTTGCACACGGCAGGGATGAGGAGAGAATGAACCCTTTATGTACACATCATTACATCTGGATTCAGCATGCAGGACTCCTTCCCTAGAACTTAGTATCAGGTTATTCCAAAAGCAGAAACGTTATCTCACATCCTAATCCAGAAATTTGCTTCATCTGGCATTCCGTTTTTCAGAGCTATTTACCATCGTTTGATAATTTGTTCAGCAGAACGATCACGGAGGTATAAACACTAAGCTTTCTGCAACACTCCTTACCTTAGCATTCTGGTATACGAGGATGGAGTTATATCACTGCAAGCTGTAAATCAGCAAAATAACACTTGCTTCCACACACATTTCTAACACATTTCTCTCTCTAGAGGGTTAACTTGACCAGATCTTAGTGACTTTTTACTCTCAATACAACACTGTTAGGAAGGAAAAAAAGTTCTGATGCAAGTTTTGATAGGCTTAACCAAAACCACAACTATGAAAATGAAACTTTTCTGAGTTCAGAATCCACAGCTGAATTTTGCATCCCCACTCCAGTTTCAACTATGGTTTCTGTAGTTTTCAATTCATCTTAATTTTTTTCCTGAAAGGAACATGGTCCCACAGAACATAACTGTGCTGAAGACTCGGAAATGTAGTTTCTCAACAGGTACAGAACAAGCAAGAACACCACACACTTCCTGTGGCTGCCTCTGCCAACCTAATGCATAGCTGCAGCCCCCTGGAAAGACAGCTGTGTCTCCATCTCCAGCTACAGTGCATCTGTGCCAACACGGAGAACCAGGCAACAACTGCAGTAGTGCTTTTGTAGCGTCCGCTGGGAACAGAAGTCAGAAAGGAATACCGGACCAGATCAAAGCTCGCACTGCTTGGCACCCTGCCTCCCGCAGCAGCCACTGGGAGACGCCTGACGGAAGAACACAGGAATCATTTTGATTAGCCATGGACATTGATAGGATCTGACTTAGCAGCCCACACATACCGTCCTCTGGCTTTTCAAGTCTTCTGCTTTACAGCACCCAGTAAATCAGTACCTGTGTGTGCTCAGGCTGCAATATAGGGAGCTATATGGAACTGCTCAATGACTTCACTCCTCTTCTGTACTATTACACAATAAAAAGCAGAAAAAAGGCTCCAGGTTACTGAAGCAATAGATACCAGTGGAGGTGCTATCCCAGCAGCAGAAGAAACGAATTTGGAACATTCCATAAGGAAGATTTTTATGAAACCAGATTAATACCACAGTCACATCGTGACAGAAATGCTACATTTACATAACTTTCTACCAGCACACCATTTTCTAGCTCTAAACCCCTCTGGTCTCTGTAAGCTGCTTTTGTGAAGCTGCCTTCCTTCACACTCACCCACGGACGAGCAAGTCTACCAGCTACTACAGAGCCACTATCCTCATCCCACCTCCCACGGGACTCTGAGATTCCTCCTGTCTTGAAACACAATCCTACAACTACAACTATCTTATATTTATGGGCTAACAGTGTCTCAAAGACTCCCAGTATGCTTTGTAACTCGTCGCATCACATATCCCTAAGGAGCATACCATGCGCTGAAAAAGTTCCACGCACAGCCTCATGCACAGCCCAGCACAGCCAACAAAACAACCCAGACGGGCTACACCTGCTCCTCCGACTGCTTCACCCAAAGAGTAAGACAAGACAAGGGCTCCAAATACCCAGGTCCTGCTTTATGCCTGCTGGAAAAAGTTCTGCCTCAACATTGTCCACCTCAGCAATGTATCAGCAGACACCAGCTCTTCTTACAGGAAGCAGCCAGAAGAAGCTCCCGCTTCCAGAACGGGCCTCTGGACCGCACCAGCTGGTATTTGGGCAGAAACCTGACTATTACTGTTCCTCTCTCATGTGCATGCAGCACTGGAGTGGCTGTAACCTTACTTGCACATTTCCTCCAATTTTCCACTCTGGCAGGTGACTGGCCATCTTCTCACAGTGCCATGTCGTAACGTCGACCCAGCATTACCTTCACAAGAATGGGAAGACCAAGACCCGGCACCACACAACCGTCTGCAAGGCTTGCTCTAGACTGCGATGACGCTTGTGGGGAGCTAGGACTTCAGATTGAGTTTCTCCACTTGGACTTGATTCTTCCACTTTCTAGTGTACAACCCTCCCTCCACACACAGAGATTTGTTGAGGTGACAGGAGAGGATGGACAAGGCCATAATTAAGATCCCATTAAACCCCTCGTTTACAACAGGAACCACAACTGTCACTGACAGCACACTGCAGCCCACTTATCAGCCCCCGTACACCCCCTCCACTTCGGGCTCTGCCCCAGCCCTGTAGGTCCAAAAACTGTCCCCAAAGACAGGCACCCACCAAGCGCTTGCCCTCTTCAGTGTTCTTCACGAGGGCCTTCTCCACACTCCAATGCTGGTGCTCATGACTAGCAAATCATAGAAAAATACACTATTTCCTTCAGTTAAGCTCCGCCTCAGATTGCAAAGGCAAACCAAAGTTACTCTTGCTGTTTGTTTACTTCCTAATTTATGAACCTCTGTAAGAGGAAACCGGATTGCTCCCTATTTGCAGACTTAATGAACTCTGCAAAACAGGCAGGTGGGGGGCAGGGGAGCTCATCTAAGTCAACACTTTAATCTCAGTATGGAACAAGGTATTTTAACAAGAAAAAGTCATTATCGACAAACAGAAGATGGCTTAGAGAACACAATAAAAGTAATGAGCTCAGTGAACAGCTTACTTGACAGCACTCCTATCACAGTTTGTTTTGAAAAGCCATGGGACTGTGTTTCATATCCACGACTTCCTTTTGTTCACACACACTGATCGCCGCTACCTGTCCACACCAGTGCAAGCCGCTGGGTTTTACAGTGGTCAAGTGCCACGTTTGTTCAGCGACATGCACCCAGTGGTGTCCTGTCCCGCCGTAACTTCGGCCTTACCGCTCCCCCAGGTACGACTGCGGCACCGCGCAGGGCTGGTGTTGTTTCACGCATTGGCTTTACGCCGGCAAAGCCGCTGAGCATTAAGAGTTTGCAGTATCTGCTGTGCGAGGAAATTGGCTTACAGCAGAGGCTCAGAAAACAAACAAACAGAAAGATCCAGCGCCTGGCAGCCCGTTGCCTTAGCCACGGAGCAACTTCCGAGGGAAAGGAACGGATACAGGCTTCAGCGGACATCCCGCGCTCGGGCAGCCGGACCCTGCAAGGAAAGCGATTCGGACGGGGCGCCTCGGCCGAGGCTGCGAGTCAGCGAGCTCCCGGCTCAACAGGTCGGCGAGGCGCTGGCAGAGCGGGCGCGCTGCGGCGCGCAGGGGGAGACCCGAAGGCGGGCGGCGCGGCGCGGGAAGGGCCGGAACGCGCGCAGGTGCCGGCCCCCGCCGGCC
>VXAL01001180.1:10030-199989 GCA_013399475.1 Chauna torquata | reverse complement strand
CCGGGCGGGGCGCGGGGCTGCGTCAGCGCCGGCGCTGCCCCGGCTGCGGTCCCCGCTTTAGGTCCGCGTTGTCGTCGGGCCTGAAACGGCGCCGGGTGCCCTGTCGGGGCTCTGCCTGCCCGTGCCAGCAAGGGCGTCGCTGAGGTGGCCTCGTCCAGCGCCCTTCCAGCTGCTCCTCGGGCGCAGCTCCCTCCCCGCGTCGCGTTCCTGCTGCCGCCCGGGCAGCAGGAGTTAGGCTGCGCCTAACAAGTCTAAGAATATTTGGAGTGGAAACTAAAGCCATATTGCACTTACGTGCTATGTCGCTAATCTATGTTTAAAGTAATAAACTTTGGCATTTCACTGTGGGTCTTACTGTAGTCTTTTGACTCTCGCTTAATGCCAGGTAGCTGGCAACTTCAACAGGAGATAACGAAAATTAATTACCGACAGATTTTAAACTCTGTTCATAATGTAACTTGATTATGATAGCTAGAAAACACTTTTCTCAAAAGGGAAGTGAGGGGAAAAATTGACCTCTACCTCAACAAAGAGTGAGGTGAAGTATTTCCACTACATCTCTAGAACTGGGCAGTTAATATTAGCAGGTCTGCTCTGTTACTTTAATAGTTTCAACGTAAGTGTACTCGTGCGGTCCCTGGTGTTGAGGCTGGGCTTTGAGGACAACGAACTGCATGCACTAGCCAAGTAACATTGCTCAGATGCAGGCAGCTATTGTTGTGCTCTCTGCCTAGCACAGCAAATGACGTATGTCAGCCCCTACCTCTATAGTTCAGCTTTGGTACTTAGAGATTAGTTCCTCAGTGGTAGCTACCTGTACTTTAAAAACTGGATGTTAAAGCTTCTTAATTAACTATATAAATGGGGCTTTTGGAAGTGATATCGATGCAGAAAATCTTCTCTGACACTTAATACCATATTCCAGTGTTCCTCACTGAAGAGCGCTGTCAGACGTACAGCCGTGCAGCCTGTGATAACACCAAACTTGCTGGTGTTATCATAAAGCTGGCTATCAAAGGAGGGCCCTATTTCCAAATAGGAGTTGGGGCTGTGGAACGAGCCTTGGTGGAGGAGGATAATCCTGTGCAGTCATTATTTGATATCAATGCTGGACATGCCAGGAGTCTAAAGCGTCACCCCCGAGATGGCTGCAAAAGCAGCAGGTTCGTAAGGAAGCCTTTGGACATTCCTAGCTGAATGTACGCTGGCAATCTGTCAAGACTTTTCAGGTTTTGGAAATGAATGCTAGGCTGTAAAGCAAGAGTGATTTTTTTTCATGTGTTTTTAGACAGTGATTCACAAGGGAGTTTTCAATCTTGCTTCGAAGACTGCTTCAAGGAGTTGTTTTAGCTACAGTGGATTGGAAAGAGTTGGAAGGAAGTGGTGCAACTTTGTACCGTGTTGTCACTCCCTAAGCCCTAAAAAATGTAAGCAGATTTATCCTGAAGCCCTTTTGTGGATTCTGTTAAAGACAATCTGTAAGTGCTCAGATCCTTTGTAGTGGAGAAAAATATAAGAGGATGCAGCTAGCTTCAAATGTACCTAGTTCAAAGGAAAAAGTATTTATAGCACTTCTTACAGCATTGCTATACAAGTTGTGTGAATTTCAAGTGTCGCTGGGAGAGACCCAAGTGAAATGAACAATTTATAGTGGAGAAGAAACAAATATGCACGATTATGTCAAATACTTCAGCTTCTCTTAAGAATAGAGGTGGGTGCTAGATAGCTGGTGTAGACTTATTTGCTGGGCAGACGGTATACCGGTGTTGTGACTGCATAAATAATAGTGAACTCCAGAAGCTGGAAGGCAACTAATGATTCTTTTTGCCTTCCTGGTTAATAAGTCAGCGTGGGTATCCAAGGAAATTGTTTTGGTGAAAGCATCTGGTTTTATGAAGAGGCTGTTGTAAAGCAAGAAGAAAACAAAAAATTCCAGCTATAGACTCATCAAGGTCCTATAATCCAGGCCATGCTGCAGAATATATATAAGAAGTCCAGAGCTGATGTTTGGCTCTGTGAGCCACCTCTTCATCTAAACAATGTTACAGCAGTTCACATACTTTACGACTCTTTCTCTTCAGCTACTTTTACAGTACTTGCTGTGTGTTGTGTTATTCCACTGTATGTGTATGGAATTTTGTTTTAACTCCCACACATCTAAAATCAAGGCTGCTTTTTTCTGTCAGAACTAAAACTGCTCTTCTGGAGTAGTGTTAGAAGTATGCTCCACGGGAAACTTCTGTTGGCGAACAGTTGGTGTGTTGGATTATTTTCCGTAATAGATGCCTCAGTCAGTGCTGACTGGCTTTCTTGGGGCACACCTGCTCGTAAACCTCTGACCCATTGCCAGTAGTGCGAATTGGCTGAGTTCAGTATGAGTTTGGGAGTGAAGGTAGTTCAGGAATACAGAAAAGAAAGTAGAGGGAGTTTTCTTCCCTAAGAAGAGAGTTTTCAGTCTTTCATTTTCATAACCTTTTTGGTGTTAACTGTTTTCTCTGTAGATGGTCGCTATTCCAGCAGGAGTGTTCACTATGGGCACTGATGAGCCTGAAATACAGCAAGATGGAGAGTGGCCTGCCAGAAAAGTCCACATTAATGGTTTCTACATGGATCAGTATGAGGTCAGCAATGAGGAATTTGAGAGATTCGTGAATTCTACTGGGTACCTTACTGAGGTAAGGCGGAAGGGTGTAGTCTCCTGTCATCTTTGTATATGTAGGCAAAATTCCCATTGAAAACTTAACCTTTTCTTTTTTTTGTAGGACATCATGGAGTAATATTTGATTGGGGTTTGCATGCTAGAATATTTTGGATGTAAGCAGTGGAGAGATAAAATTGTCTTGCCTTGTTGCCCAGGAGTCTGAAAGGGCATTAAGATGGATATATACTGTTACTTCTGGTAAATGTCTTGATATCTGAATTAACAATTCTTCCTCCAGTATGACTGAGGCAGCCTAGGTGAAGTTAACAGATGGCTGAAGATGTTTATGCAGATTTTTTTTTTGACCTCTGGGTCCTAGGACATCTTTGTAACAGTATGGCAATGTTGTTAGATTTTTTTCCTTATTTTAGAGGAGCAGGAGTAAAGGGATTTGAAAAATTATCTGACAGCTGAGGATTCTGTGGGCTAGTTCAGTGCAACTACTTGATAATAAGCTGAGCAATAGAAAGCTCTGCTGACGAAAGAAGATGTAATAGCAAGTATAATAATACTTTTGTGCATGTTACTGCGAACAATGGACTAAGAAAGAATATACTAAGACTCTTTGAAGAAAGAAGCTACCTGTGCCTGAGGCTCTGATCTTTCCTGACAATTGACTGTTCCTACGCAACTTTCAGAAAACCCTGACAGGCCTTTTAGGCAAATAAAGGCATAGTTAATGATCGGGTCTCAAAGGAGACGCTTTGCTGAATTCACTTGATAAACTGGTTCTCGTTTGGCAGACAGGATCATTCTAGGTGGATGAAGGGCTTCTTTTATCTATGGCACCATTTCTAAGTTCTTAGCTCGATTATGGAAAAGGTTGCTTAACGATTTTGAGTTTGAACAGGACTTATATGTTGGAAGCAGCTTCTGGAATGTGCACATGTGCAGTGGTATTTGAATGTACCACTGCATCCCATGGAATCTATTTCAGACAGTGCTTCATCTCAGCTGGTGTAGTTGGGTGCTCCACTTACCCATTCTCCTTTCACCCCATCGTGTGAGATGCCCATATGCTGCATTTGAAAAAATAAACTCAGAGTTAGAAAAAACAGCACTGATTCCACAGAGTTTTTTTTGCAAAGCAGACAAGCTGTTTTTTGTGCGTTTAAATAATGTCTGCATTGCTTGCATACTGTGGGTAAACAAGCCAACCTACTTCTTGGTTTTCCTTAATAAAAGTGTAGACTGAAATCAAGTGACAAATGAAAGATAGAAGAAAAATCTTCAGATGTATAGATATCTTGTTGAATGAAAGTATTTTCTTTTAATTTTTTTTTTAAGGGGGGAAAAAAGCTCTTAATGGTGGCTCTCTCAGACTGAAATCTTAGGTCCTTTAGGTGATAAACCTGTTTGCCTCTTTGGGTCTTTTAGATTGGGCAAGAGGAAAAAAATAAGTATTTTTTTCTTTTTAATTTCTAAAACCAAATATTTTAGAAACCATATGCTAAAACTTCTTGCAGTTTGGTTGGTGAATTGGATCCTTCTTTCAAAATGTTCTTCTCAAACAGTTATGAGCATGCAGAAGTAATTTGTGGTGGTCATTCTCAGTCTTTGAATGCTTATAGTATAATGAAGTAGTTGAGGGCCAAATGTGTTGAATACTGATGTGTTTTCACTCCTCTGGTATATTAACTGACTTAGTTTACCACAACAACAACAACAGCAACAAAAAAAGCTTCGTATTTTGTTCAATGAATCATGTGATTCAATGAAATGATTTTCATTTTTTGTTTATTTTGGAACTTCATTGGCTTTATAAAATGCTAGATATAATGACTGGGTTACTCTTAACTCCTCTGTTATTGTAGTAACAACACTTTAAAACATGGTGCTGGAGGTGATAAAGTGACGAGGCTTAAATCTTTTAGTATGATTCCCAAAGGAAAAATAAGAGAAAAGAAATATGTCCTTGAATGTTAAATTGTTCACTGTAGCATTTTAAAGTGATTGGGACAATTGGAACTGCATTTTTAATTAATTAATAGAAGTAAAAAACATTTGCAGAAGCTCTGTGAGCTGCCATCTGTCCAGTGGCTGTTAAGAACAATGACATCCTGAGATAAAATGCCTTCTCTTCCTTTCTGAAATGGTTTCTTTAAAAGAGAACTCAAAATTACTGTTAGAATTTCCTTATTCTTGATAGAATGAAGCTGTGAATGTGACTGGCATTTTAAGAATAATGTTCCTTTGATAATATGATCAAATCTTTTGTTCTTTCTATAGGCAGAAAAATTTGGCGATTCCTTTGTGTTTGAGGGAATGCTGAGTGAAGAAGTGAAGTCCGAAATCCATCAGGCCGTGAGTAACATAGCAGGGTAAAACTTGCTTATAAATCACTGGGGTAGATGTGTTAGCAATAACGGCAGTAATATCTAAATTGTATGATCTTTCCAAAGCCATGTACAAAAATGGGATTTATGGAGGAGTGTTTGGCCTAGAATAATAGATGTCCTGAGGTACGAATCAGCAGCCTGTTCTCTGATATCTTTTTTTTAAATCTACTTCTGATTAGCTAAAGTTAGCTTAATATGAAACCCTTGTCTTTTTTTTTGCCTCTTAAGTAAATGTATTTAGGACTGTAGTAAATGGTGGCACAAATAAGGCTGTTTATGCATATTATTGTTAGACAGTGACGCTTCAGAGATGTCAGCAATGACTCCACTGAGTGATGTGCTGCGTAGGCAAAGAACAACAGTGCTTCTGGCTCCAAGAGCATATGTACCTCTGAATGGCGCTCTCTGCCAATGTAGTCCTGTGTCCAAAGTGGGTAAATTCCAGATTCTACTGATTTAAGAAAATGAGGATTCTCCATGTATCAAATAGGATAGTGATGCTTGCATGAGCACTTTTTTCTAGGTTAATTAATGCAAATATTATAAAGAAGTGCCATTTCTATGGCAGACCTGAGTCTATAAGACTCCTCAATATGATGTGAATGGCTCAAGTTTACTGCATTTCCTCCATCCTTGTAGAATCCTGCATGCCTTGCTGTTTTTTCCAGTTCCCTTCATCTTCCTGGGGCAAGATGGTCGCCTTGGTAGGTGAACTGCTGGTTAAACTGGAGCTGATTCAGTTTTCACGTTGAGTGGAAGTAAATGTTGGCACAAAAGTTTGATAGCCAAACTTTCCACCCCACTCCTTTTTCTGGTGTGTGTGTGTGTGTGTATTGCTGAGCCTTTCTTAAGCTTCCTTTACCTCCTCCCTAACCTTTCCAGGTCACCTAACTTTTACAGGTCTTGATGGTAGGTAGATTGTCTTGTCATCTGTTGGATGAATTTATCTTCTTTGAACAGAGGTTGGGACCTCAACAGGTCATCTTGTCCATTCCACTCATAATTATCCTCAGGTCTGATGAACACTCCGTGTTTACACATCTCTTACCCATGCCTTTAGAAAGGCCTTAGAAGTGAAGCATTCTGATGTGGGGAGTGTGGCTTCAAGTTGCACTTACTGTGGATGGGATTGTCTTTGTTGCTTGGCGGATTAACTTCCTTTTGGATCAGCAAACCTAACTTGTCTCATTCTGCAGCTGCTTGAACCAACACAGGGGAGCAGGATGTACACGAGGCAGGGATAAGATAGCAGCAGGACTGAAACTGCATCTTTGTCCAATAGTTTAGCTGGACGTGAATAAGTGTTAGTGTGAAACTGCACCTACAGAGGAGCACAACAACTTTGTCTTGCCACCTTTTGTGCCTTCTGATGTTAGATAAGAGAGAGATGAGACATTTTGAGATGAAATTATTCCTTTGTTAGTAGCAAGATTTTACTTACACGCACCGTTTGATCCAAGGTACAACTTGAAGAGTTTAGGGGGTTGCTATTTGTTATGACAAACAACTGAGATTACCTGGGTTTTGGTATTCAGTCATTTTCACCAAAATGATAGAATTTTCCTTGCAAGTGCATAGTGCAATAACTTAGAGTAATGAATGTTCATAGTCCTATATAAGTGATGCTCTTGATTGAGGGGGCAAGTCTGTAGAGTTTAATTTTACCTTAGGTAAAAGGGACAGACTGATAGGATTTCTTGAAACCTCTGATCTATGTGAGTATGTGCTGTAAATGAGTGGCAAAAATGTGAGGTTTGGTTTCCTACTGCAAGGAAAGAAAGAATATGAGAATAGTTTATGTACCTTTTAATTCAAAACTAGCATTTGTGTACTGTGAGATCTAAGAAGACTAAATTGAACTTGTCAAATGCTGGCATAACTGATGCTGAAGGAAGAATAAATCATTCCATCTTCACAACAGAAATTTCAACTGTCAGTATCAGAGGAATTCTTTTTCCTGCCTTAGTTCTGTGATGCAGAAATCACTAAAGCAGGCTCTCTGTTTAAATAAATAAAGAAATAAAGAGAATTCTAGTCTAAGTTCAACCTTGGCTATTCGTATAAACAAATACAGTGTTGGGAGCCGCTTTCCTGGGTGTGTCAGCCAAATTTTGAAGTATTGGCTGTAATGCTAACAGAACAAATATTATGCCAGAAAGCTGGAATGGAGCCCAAACTGGTCTTTTTGGCTGCTTCTTTTTATGAAATTTTTCCTGTATTTGTTGAATGTAAACTTTAAGAGACTGTCCTTTTGCTGTGTTTTTCAGTACTTCTGATTAGGTCATTTTGCGAGTTATTGGCATAAAGAGTGTCTTTGGAATAGACACGGAGAAAGATTGTACTGATTATTTTGGTTAAGTGCTCTGGAAAGTAGTTACTGCCTGCCTTGTAGTTTGGCACTTCTTTATGCTGTTGCTATGGTCAAACTTATGTTCTAAAATATTGTAATATTGCGAGGAGGTGAAAAAGAAACTAAATGCTGCTTTTCTTCCTCCTGTTTGCTTGCCCCCTCACGAGCTACATACAGTGAAGTCCAACTTTTGGGAAGGTACTGCTATTAGCAAGATGATGTCAGAACGCAGATGAGTTGTAAAGCAGGAGATAAACTCTGTCTGAACATGCGGCTTAGCGCTTTATCTGTATACGCTTCTGCCTGTCACAGCTGCGTCTTTTTGTTGTAGGATGCATTTTCTGTGAGATTATGATGTTGAAAGTACTGTGCAGACCTTAGTTCTGATTTGTTGTTTTTTTTTTGTGACTGCATAATTTGTAGACTAGAACAGGCAAGCATCTTTCATTTGCGGGGAAGAGAAACATTGTCTGTGTGAATGTGGTGTTAGAAGTCAGACCGCTTTTCAAACAACCAAATTCGGTGAAGGCAATACTTATCCTGGCTAACTGAAACTAGAAGACATGCATTGGCAGTTTTCTATAGGTTGTGCTTTCAAGAAACAAGTTGCTATAGACAAATTGCAAGAAACTTCTTATTGCTAAAGTGCAGAAGCATTCCAACTGCGGTGCAAGGATTTTAAGCATTCTGCAAAAGCAAATCCTTCCTAGGGATCTGCAAGCTTAAATGAAAAATGAAAAAAAATAAAATGCAACCAAAAAAAAACCAACCAAACCCCAAACTGCTAACCTCTTGTTTGTTAGATTTCCTGAAATGTTTAAATTTTACTAGTGTCTGCTGGGGAAAAAATGGTGAAAAGAATCTAACACTTTCCAAATATTTGCAAAAAAGGTGAACATATTGTAAAACTTGGGTACTGCAATGTAACTGTTAAAATGTACTTAGTAAAAGTATAAATAGCGTGAAGTTGGATTCCATCAACTGATTGTAATGATCAGCAACAGAGACGATAAAGGCTTGTTTGTCAGTGTGTACCTTAGTCGGCTGATATTTTATGTACCGGTGCGTACCTTCCTGAATCATAACTATCCCCAGGAGAAATAAGATATTTATATTTGTGTGTTACTGGTACTGAAAAATACCTGTGCCAAGCGGATGGAAGAAATGGCTCCATTACTACTTTGCGCTAGCGGCTTAGATGTGGTTTGATGAGACTTTTTCTCCAGTAGAAACACAGTGATGCTAAATGCAGATGTGAACATGGGAAGAGCAATAGGAATGTGTGTCTTGCAGGTGGTACTTCATATGCAGTGAAAGAACCGGGGAAAGGTGGAAGTGAAGATATTGAACCAAATGGTGTATAGCAGCTCCTATAAACAGTGAGATGTGTGTGGTGGTGGCGTCTCTGGGGTTTTGGCTCTGTTTGGCCACTTTGGCTTCTCCAGTTCTTAAACTGGACAAATCTGTTGTAGGCCCTGAAAGGAAGCAGACAGCTAAATCAGAACAGAGGTGGGGCTGGTGAAAGCTAATGCAGGAGTAAACAGCTTAGCACATAGAATAATTGTTGGAGCTTTGGGTGTGCATTTCCTGGAGGTGAGGTGGTCTCCTAGATATCTGCTGCCTCTGGAAGGAAGCAGTAAAAAGGGGTGTAGCAGCCAATAACTGAATTGTGCTAGATTTCTGGAGACTCGAGTTTTAGTTTTGGCCTCTAAGTTTGCTGTGGTAACATGGCAGGGAGTAGAAATCTAGCACTGTAACAGATGAAGGTGTGATGCTGATGGATCTGGCAAGGACTTCTTCAAATTTAAAAAGGATTTTCTAGGAGGAGGGTGGAAGGTCCTGTGAAACCAAAACTTCTTGTGTGGGCTTATGAGTTTTGATAGCTTCACATATTAAAATCAATTCTTAGACTTGCACATTAGAACAACCTACTAATTACTGCATCTATTGCATCCATTAAGTTATGGCCTTTCTGGGATACTTGGCCTCTAGTTTAGATGTCATAGATTCAACACNGATGGGGGGGGAAAAAACCTCAACATTTAGAGATTTTGCTGTTTTTATTTTGTGATGAGACTGTTTTGTGACCGTTTATTTCTCTTACTGAGTTAAGGAGGAAGTAGAGAGGGGAAATACATGGCCAGTGCTGTTATTCCATTTGTGTGGCATTTTAATGTATCCTAGAGCAAAAAGCCTGGGGGCTGTGTCTGCGAAATGAGAAGGTACTGAGACGTACTTGCCAATGAGGGGATTTGAGCGCTTTTGCAAATAACTGCAAGAGTTCTTGCTTGATGTGCAGCTACCGTGAAAAAGGTAAACAGAATAGCATTTACCAAGACAGGAGTACAGCGTAAGTCAAACTTGCTCACTGGAGAGTTGTGAGAACGTTTTTATCCTTGGCTTGTGGAAGACAGCAAAATTAATTTTTGCTTTTAGGCCAGATAGACTCTGCACTGAAGAGACCAAGAGCATGCAAATCTGTATCCGTCACTTATTTTTAGGAGGTATTTAATCTTTGGTCTGAGAATGCAATGAAGTCAGTTGACTGGCAGACTTGAGCAAGTGCTGTTAAACTGGAGTTCTGGTCAGTCTAGAACTATTGGATGCTGTTTTCATCCCTGTTTGTATGGAAACATCAGCAGTAGTCCTGAGCTGTGGAAATTTACTTATTTATAGGAGTACCTCTAGCTTGTAACTCAAAGGTTAGAGTCCCATTCTAAAAATGATGAAAGCATCATGCATTTCAAATTGGTCATTTCATTATTAATTTGAAATACTTTTGTTTGCAAGTAGGATAGCAGTCCTAGTGTTTGCAATAGTTACTATGAAGAATTACATTCTGACAGCATATAATAACGTGCTTATCTGTGGCTTGGGGGAGAGCAGGTAGGTTATTGTGTAGTTTCTGATACTGATAAAATTTCAGCACATTCTGCACAAGCAGAAGCTGACAAACGCATTGATTGGTACTTTAAGAGCAAATTTTGTGTCTACCACACTTGCCTCTTGCTTTTTCAGAGGCCTTTCAGAAGAAACTGAAATCAAAGGAAGAGATAGGTAAGCCTGCTTCTTGCAGACCCCAGTGCTGCAGAAATCCCTACAAGGAGTTGTGAAGGTGGAGTCGTTGAACTGTTGATCTCTTTTCTTGTGCTGTTTACTTCTGGGGCTAAAGAAAGTTGTGCAACAAGCAGTTCTCACTGGGAATTACCACTAATATCGGTCCATATTTGTCAGTATAAACTACAGCTTTGAAGTGGGGCATTGCTTGTGCCTCAGGCTGTAGGTGTATTCGTGCATGCCTCATTCTTAAAGCTCGTATTCATTTGGTTATTGGAAAAAATGACTAGCTTGAGTGCAGATTTAGATGTTGGCTGGAAAATAAGCTTCCAAAGATGGAACTCACCAGGAATATCAGTTCCTCAAAGGAAGCTTCTCTGGATTCCAAAACTTTCACTTAATGAATCTTACTGGATGTTAGTATCAAATAGTTTGGGCTATTTTTCTTGGAGGATTGACATAGCTGTGAAGTATAACACTGAATGAGATTCAATGACCTTTCCTCATGTGAAGGAAAATGTTTCTTCATAAAAGTAAAGTGCTAGTTTCCAATTAAATATGAAATCCTTTCTCTAACTTAAAATGTATTTATTCTAATTCTATAAAGCTGCCACATTTCATTTTTTGCAGTACTGCAATTTCAAGGTAATTAAAAATATTGGGACATGAGGCAAACAATATCAATACTAAACAAAAACCCTTATTGCTATCATTTCTGAGCTAATGAGGGAGGCTAGAAACCTTGGAGAATAAGAATGAAAACATTCTTCTGTAATTAGAGCTTTTGGGAATCTGGAACTTTTAACTGGTATCATAGATAGTATGAGACTTGTAGTAGCATTACAGAAGCTGGTAAGATCTAGTATTAGTTATCTTGGGGAAAAATACTTCAACGATCTACTTCTAAGCTGTTTCAGTGTACTTAATTACTGATTTGGTGGAGAATTTGACAATCATATTTCAGTTCAGTTTACGTACATCATTATAGAAGGTTAGTTCTGTTGCAGAGTATTTTCAGGTACAGATAGGAATTATAATCTGCATGTGCAGCTGTGAGTCCCTTATGCAGCTGCTATGGCAGCCTTGATAACTGGCTAGAAAAGATCTATTCTTTGTCTTGAGCCTTGAAGCTGTATTCACACTATTTACATTGTAATGTCTCCCTGACTCAGTTGCAGCTGTTTCAACCTAAACACAAGCCTGTTGCTATGGGGATGATGTACTGCATAGAAAGAGGTCATGCTGGTGCCATTTTCAGTGCGCTGATAAAAAGGAAGAGCAGAGCTGCAGGCTGGCTGAGGTGAACAAGGAGTGTGCATCTGCTGAAGGGCTCTTCCTTGCGTTTGGATAATGGCTTTCAAATCGAGTGGGAGCCGCTACGCTCCAGCTTGTTCAAAACTACCCCTTCTTGTGCGACGTATTCTGATTTTGTTTGCAAAACTGAATTGGGGCAGGGGACTGTGCTTTGTCCGTGCCCTCCACTGATTTCCCTCTCTGACCCTGAGCAGGACTTAGGGAAGGCAGCGACAGCAAGCAGCCGAAACGTTGTGTGGGCAGGCGTCAGCTCTAAGAGCGGGGCTGCGCTGATGCAGCAGTCCAGAATAGCTGCTGCCTGCTGGAGTCTGGGATTGCTGAATCCTAATCCCAGTGCTCGACTGATCTGCTCGTACCCACAGTCCACTTCTGCAGGCAGATGTAGGTTAACGTTACCCGCTTGCTGGCGGAGTGCCCCTGTGCTGCGGAGGGAAGGAGGTGCTGTAGTGATACGTGCTTGGGAGCTGCGTGTCGGAGGTGCGAGAAAGATCTCTGCCCTGAATCCTAGCCAGGGAAGAAGTTTTTGAGGGACTTTAGGAAGACACATCAATACTGCACAGAAAAACAGACGTAAAGTTGCTTGTGACCAGGATCCAACCCAATATGATTTTTATGGTTTCTGAAGGGAAAATACCAGTGGCTCATGTGTTGCACAGTACTTTTTTTATTTTTGTTTCTTAAACTTCTTGCCCTACCTAAAATGTTGAATGTTCTATTTTCTGTCTGCCTCTTTCTTCAGGAGCTCGTGGATCAGCTATTTAATGTTTAGGATATGGCTTAGAGGAGGAAAAGTTGACACAGATTTATGTGCATCTGCCTTACATGGATAAAATAAAACCTCATGCAAAAACGGTATTTTTTTACTGAAGAACTAATTTTACCTCACAGCAATGAGGGTGTCTGGACCACTGGGTATATTTCCCAGAGATAATGCTTCATAACTTGCCTGCTTCCAGCCTATGCACACATTGCTTTTGCAGCCAAGAAGACGTTTTTGCAGATTAAAGATGTACAGAGCTTAACAGTCAGACTTGAACAAGCTGCAATCCATTAATTCACCTTCTGAAGTTGATGTGTCTTTTTTTATCAAACCACCTTTTAAAAATGATTAAGTATTTTCTAGACTTCTCTTCAATCAGAAAATCTTCTTCAGTTGATTCCTAAATTGCTGAAGGTCTTACTGTGCAGTAACCTTTGTTTATTCAGGTATACGTCTTGACCTAGTGTATGCTTCTTAGAACTGTGAATTCAGGCCTTATTACATTAAAATATTATAATGCTGTAGCATATCAAAAAGTTTGGTGCCACATGCCTAGACAGCAGTGTGAATTTCTCATGATCGTATGGGCCTGACTTAAGGTTGAAAGCTGCAGCTTTGTTATTACAAGTGACTGACTGAATGTGAGAAATGGAATTAGAGCCAAAATTAGCTGCTCAGTTTAGTTTATTTTTGGTAACTCTTCTTATACATAAATGTGAGTTGAAATTAAAATTTTGGGCTCAAGTGAGGTTGGGAGGAGTAGAGGGGAGGTTCGTCTAACACAGCCCGTGCCGTGTTAGATGCGAGACCAATATGAACGTTTTCATGGCTGCTGGCTGGTTTTTCTTTTTAAGGCTATTTCCCTACTGTTTTTGTAGTGCCAGTAACATGGTGTAATGCTGATGATGAAATTGATTTTCCTGCTGTTTCCCTATTGCTTTGTTTTTCTATGTGTATTTAGGAAGGAATTTTCTTCAAGATAATTGCTAAGTAGTCTAAAAGTCTTAAAATCACCAGCTAATGGAGCAATTAAAGTTAGGATATCCCAGCCTACCTTCATAAGAAAATTGAATACTTAAAACTTCTTGACTTTTATGCAAGCTGATAGTGGGAGTATAGACTTCAGTTGTGCAAATTGCTTCATTTGAGTGGAAGACTTGTAGGTTGGAGTTAACTGTTAAGGTATCTTCACGGTGTAATCATATCACGTTCTCGCATCTTCAGTGCTAGGAGTCTGTGATAAGCACAACAGTGAGTTCTTAAAGTTTAATCCTGAAGCAGAGAGCTGGATAATCCCAGGTTTTCAGCTGGATCAGACCAAAACAAGCACTGAGCTTTTCAGCTTCTGAAATGTGCTTTGCTCCTAGAACTGCATCTCCTTATATATCGAGGCAGTTGTGTAACATTTGCAGAGCAGTCATGTTTAACCAATTCTGTTCCAAGTGATAGGCTATGTGATAGAGAGTTAAACAAAATGGGGCAGATATCCTCTTCTAATTCATCATCTCTTCAAGATCTATTCAGCAGCATATGCTGCTGTTTTCACAACATGATCTGTTGCCAGTCTCCAGAACATATTTAGGAGTGAAGCATGAGAACACTAAGTGTTATGAAAGTAACTAAGCTCATTAGTGGCAAGGGAGAGCTTTGCTGTATTAAATGTGATGTTGTAATATTCTGTCTAATTAGCTTTCCTGCTAATTAGATTTCGAGCAATTAAAAGCTTTAAAGACTTCTGAGAAGTTTTTGAAAGGACTGTAAATTTCAGGTACACGACTTTCTCTTTTGGAAAGAGCATCCTGGTGTGCACACAGGGCTGCCAGTGACTGACTTAGATTAGTTTCCAATTAATATTGAAGCCTGTATGTAGTCTATCACTGCTATCAGTGTCCTAGTACTGTATGTGTAACTTCTCTGAAGATCTGGGTGTTCTGCGAAGACTGGCAGCCATTTGGTATTCAGTTCAGCAGAGCCAGAAACAGAAGATATGCACACACAGTGCTCTCATGCGGAGAGACTATATTTTTCTCAGTTTAAAATAAACCATTCTGATTGAAAGCGTCTGCTTTTTCTTTTACATAATGAGAATGTTTTCCATAATTAGTCTTCTAAAGCATAAGTCTTTGCAGACTCTTGCAGAGATTTTTTTTTCCAAAAACTAGCAGTTTAATTTACAAAAAAATTGTGTTGTGCTTAGTAACTATCAGGATAAAATTTTACTCCTCATATTTTATATTCAAGGAGAACTTTTAGCAAATAGTACTGTGGCTCTCATATTTTCCTTTAAGAGTTGTCAAATTCTGACTTCAGATTTCTGTCCTATCTTGAGTGTAGATTAAAATTCAAAATATACAAGAAATTGGTTAAATCAGACTAGTTCAAAGCCTATTAACTGTAGTATCTGTTTAGCAGCTTGGTCCTTCTGAGGCTTTAGGATAGTGCTATGAGAGCTGAGCTGAGTATCTCAGCTGAATGGATCATCTCTAGGTTTGAATGCTCAGTAGAAAAGCTGTAGTTTCTAGCGAGATATCAGATACTTATACCCTTTTTTAAAAAAGCACAAAGGGCTCTAAGTGTAGTGAGTGGCTTGGCTAGATGCTGAGCTAGAATTATGCGACTGATGTCAATTTGTTTGCTTTTCATGCCAGGGAGATCAGAAAGCAAGATCTTTAAGAAACGTCACTGCTTTAGTAGTATGCATCAAAGGTCCTATTTAGATGGAGAGGACATGGGCAGAACATCTCAGTTATCAGCAAACTTTTTTTTTATAATAACACCACTGTCTGTTTTCTCTCTCTTTGGAAGTGAGAGTGTCAGAAACCTGTCTGGGGGTGGTTTCTCAGCTGGGAGGGGTCCCACAGCACGTTTAGGGATTCCAGTGCTCTTGCCCAGAGCTTGCAAAGAGCTGAGCTCTTTGGCTGAGCTTCTGGCTGGAAGTCAACAACTCTGCAGCTTTAGTCCAGGGGTGCTATTGATTTATAGTAATGAACCTTTAGGTAAGGTACCCAGGCATCTACTGTGGGCGAAATCTGCATGTGATAATGGGAGAAGAGGGAAAAGCTGCCATGGGAGCTATTTTAGCATTGACTGTGCTTTGATGCTTTAAAAATACGATAGTGTGTGTTTGTGTATTACTAGGACTTCTATTTCCTAGGCACTTCATTTTATTTTACTATTGAAATATTCAAGTGAGAGATCTGAGGTATAGTCTTCCCTAACTAATGTATGCCAGAGATGACCTTCTTTCACACACACACGATTCTGTTAAATGCTCCTCTTTGTTGAAGGATGTAGCTTCCTCCTAGTTGTTGTTAAAACAGCTTGGTCAGACGTGGCTCTGTCTCTTGAGCACCAACTTTCAGTGATTTTGCTTTTAGACTTTCCTGTGAAGAATTTTGTGTGTTAGAGGATAACACTTTTGGCATAATTCCCACGTGTGTGTGTATAACACTTTTTTTCAAAGTTGCTTTAGCAGCATGATGAAGAAAAATAAATATTCCACTTCCTCCCTTTGCCATCTCTTGAGTAGGGAAAGCTGAGGGGCAGGAGAGAGGACAGAAGTTGCTGAAGGTAGTTCTGCAGGCCAGTGTCAGAGTGGAATCTGGATCCCCTAAGGCTAGTCATCTGGCAGGTTGTTTGACTCCTAAAGCATTGGAGACTTATTTACTTTGATTTTTGTTCAGTATGGGTAAATATCTGTAATGGAAGTATTTTGAAAGCAAGTGCTCAAGCTGCTAGAAAAAAACACTACTGTTGGTTAGCGCAAGTCTTCTTTTTTTTTGCCTCAGTTTTCAGAAAGGACCCTTAAGGACACCTTAAGACAGGTGTTTTTGAGTGAATGTAAATCAGAATAGTCAGTTAAATGTGCTGCGCAGTGACCTTCTCAGCTTGGAAGTAAGCATAGTAGAAGGAATGCTTAATGAATACTTCCTTGGCATTGCAAAACCAAATTTGAGATCTTCAGTTAGAGAAATACTAGATGTTTACATTGTTGCACAGTATTCTGTTTGCAAGTGTGATGTTCTTCAGTAAACAAACAAACAAAAAAGCTTCTCTTCTGTGTCTCTTCTGTCTCCACCTTCTGGAAGCTGATAGCAAATACTTCAGGATCAGCTTACTGAGTTAAATTAGCTGGAAAGCAAATGTGTTGCAAGATGCGTGTTTTGACCCCAGTTAAAGGATGTCGTCAGGATTTTGTTTCAGTTATTCCAAAACACTGACTGAAGGGAGCTACTAATTGAGATGAAAACACTCTTGAAGCCAAGACTTTTTGTCATCTCTGCAGTATGTGTCAGACCAGAATCAGCCAGGAGGCTAATTGGTTTAAGTGTACTGCGGGCATAATGTTATGAAAGGATCGAGTAGAACCGTAACACTCTAGATGACCTCTTTCAACTCTGATCACCTGAGATATACCTGACATATGCTTTCAGATATGAAGAGATGTACTTGAGAGTTTCTGAGAGGACAGTCTTGTCCACCACAGGTAGTGTGCTGAAGACCACGCATTCCAAAAGAGTAAACCTTGGCATATGTCAGACTTGCAGGTGAGAAAGTCTGGAAGGGAAGGAGAGACAGTCGGAGGGCCATGCTTCAGAAGAGTATGCTCAGGATTTGGTCTCCCTCTCACTTGTTTTTGGGTGGTATTTCCTTTGTGCTGCTCCATACCTTTGGCTATTTCCAGGCCAGCAACATTGTAACATGGATCAAATGATCGTCTTGGTTCATCAGAGGTGATTTGGAATGTGACCGGTCAGTTAGCTACAGGCAGAGCCTGGAGCTATGAGTTCCAGTTGCCACATGGTGTTTTTTTCAGAATAGCCTTTAGCTGGGAACTCAGGTCATCATCATCCCTGTTCATTCTTGTCCCTTTTCAGGTTGCAGCTGCTCCCTGGTGGCTGCCTGTGAAGGGAGCCAATTGGAAGCACCCTGAGGGTCCTGACTCCAATATCTTCAACAGGTAAGCCGTACATGACTGGCCATTCAGTTATAATGTGCAGTGCTTGTTGTAAATATGCCTGTAAACTTGCACCTAGAATGGAGTGCAAGAAAGGGTTTTTGATTAGTTACCTGTTTGCTGCTCTTTCTGTGACTAGTTTCACTTTCTCTCGTGTGTTGCGTGCAGTATTCAGGGGTTGTAGGGTCAGTGCCCCAGTAGTATTTCGAACGTCTTTAAGCACGTTCCACCCAAGGGGAAAAGAAACCATATTGATATGTGCTTCAGTGTGTGTTTCACTACTGGTACATAAATGCAAGTAGAAGGGTTGATCTTTTAAGTGTTTGTAAGTTTAGAATATTCAGTGCAAATTTGGTTTTGGAAGTGAAGACTAACACCTAGCTGCTTGCATACTCTAGGAGCCCACATAGTGTATCCTCCATCTGGGGTTTGGAGGCCTATCTCTCTGGCAGCAGACGACTGAAGAGTTTTGTGCTTTTTAATGTATTCTGACTTTGTGGGCTGATCATCATGGAAAATCAGTTGTTACTTTATCTGGAAGCTAAATGCTCTGGAAAAATGTACTCTTTCTTAGCAGCCTATAGTTAGTGTCATGCTTTGCTAGTGTGAACTGTGACACCTGCTGATCCCCATCTTTATGCAGTCTCTTTTGGTTAAGAAGTGGAATGAATTTTATGCCTAGAAAATCAAAAGGCTTCACTTTTTTTTTCTCATGTACTTTTTCGTAGATTCTGCAGAACTAGCTCTGAGCTGCACATGTTGAAAGCCATTGTTGCAATTAGGCATATTATTGTATGCTTACTTGGATGGGACTGTCCTCAGTTGGGACCTCTTATATTGTCAGTCTTTCTGTCACTAGGCAGATGACAATGAAGTTGACACTAACTGCTTAACTAGTTAAAAGTTTCAAAACTGCTGCTTGAAATAGACTCTCTAGCCTAGATCTAGTAGATGCTGGCATGTTTTGGAGTCCCCTAAGGGCAGGGTTATGTTAGTGTAACATCATCTGATGGCTGAACTGCTTAGTAACAAGTCCATTGTCGATTCTCCAAGGGCAATGAAAGACTTATCTGAGGCAAAAATAGAGGTAATATCAGGAGGCATTGTTAGGGGGAGATTGAGAAATTTAGGTCACAGTCAGTGCATGAGAGTTAGAAACCTGCCATGCAAATCTAATCTAGTCTTGCAGAAGTGTGGTGCAAACTTAGCCTAGTACAACTGCTGGTGGGCTTGCCATGTGGAACCAGTAAAATGGTCAAGCAGGCACGGACTGGCTTGTTAACTGAGGCATAAAAGACAAGTTAATAGGCAGCCCTCTGTATCTGTCTTCTGGATCATACCCTCAGCTCTTGAAGCGTCTTGGTCTGTGGGAGGCTTGGATGGGGAGGATCCTTGTGACAAGAATGACTAGGCATTCGTTCGACTTTCTGGAAAGAGAGGCCAGGATTCTAAGTGCAATCCTGGAACCAGACCAAAGGAAAGATAGGAGCCTTTGTGTAAACTGTGGACTGCTTAAAACATCCAAAGAAAAATCCTTTTTTTGTTAAATTTCTGTTTAACAAAATTAAGTTTACTGTTTCCTGAATTGGGTGCTGCAAAAGATGGTGTTGCTAGGAGTAAGGACTCTTTCTCATCTCGCCTATCCCTCAAAAACCCCACAACTGACAGCAAAAAAAGAACCTGCAGCAAAAAGAAGAGTGCACAGGGAAGTGAAGAACAACCCTATTCACTATTAAATTGCAATGTAAATTTTCCTGTCAAGAATCTTAGTTTTGTGACAAGATACTATTAAACTAGCGAAGGAAGGCGGGGAGGGTACTAGTGCTGCAGTCTTAAATTACTTTTGGTGTCTTCCCTTGGGATTCTGAGCAGCTGCATTTCCACAGAAGCCAATGGATCTGTAGTTCTTTGCTGGCTCCTGGGTGCAGCAGGTTTCTGTTGTGAGAACCTGAGAAAGCATAAGCTACAAATCTCTTGTGCTGCTGCAGAGAGCTGTAGATAAAAGCGTGGTGAGACACAATTTTTTCCCCTCTCTGTTTTTCTGTCTAATGGCTGCATTACCCATCCTGCACCTACTAGTAACTTGTTGTTTTTCTTTAATTTGCTTCTTTTTTATAAAAGTAATCTGTTAACTTGTCCAGTTCTAACTGAAGTAAGAAGGCTGTGAACTGCCTCACAGTGCTTTGTGGTCATCTCTTGAGGATTTTGTAAAGAATTTTGCTGTCCAGCTGTGAGACTGCCTGGTTCTGCTGACAGTCTTGTCCTATTTATGTTCTCCAGAATGGATCATCCAGTTCTTCATGTTTCCTGGAATGATGCTGTGGCATTTTGCACATGGGCAGGGAAACGATTACCAACTGAGGCTGAATGGGAATACAGCTGTCGAGGGGGCCTTGAGAATAGGTA
Source organism: Chauna torquata (assembly GCA_013399475.1). Lineage (NCBI taxonomy): Eukaryota > Metazoa > Chordata > Aves > Anseriformes > Anhimidae > Chauna > Chauna torquata. Next base: position 180,105 of record VXAL01001180.1, on the reverse strand, counting down.
CCTGCCACAAATGTGTCTCTGATAATGTTTAAAACTGATATTTACTAGACAGGGAAAAGGTGTGAGGTTTTATTACCCTCCATGTCTCTTTCTTGTATAGTGTGTGAACCTGTGGTAAATATAACACAGGCTTATTCTGAACACATTCCTTTAGGTAAATGAATTTCCCTAAATACCTAAGAGGTATATTGTCATCTAAGCTCTGTAACGGAAGAAGAATGCAAAGAGCCAAGAGGAGATGTGACAAAATGCCAAGACACAGGACTGCTGCTATTGAGTGCAGGAGATGAAAGATAAAAACAAAGGGGCTCAGTGCCAAGGTTGAAGGAGTTGCCAAAGAGCTTGAGAAGTAAATAAGTGTGTTTCTTCACAACAGCTTTAGGGTCAGTGGATACACCTGTTTTACGACTGTGGGCTTGGGGAGAAGGGGAAGACAAGGTGAACAACAGGTTTATCTTCTCCATCCTGTGTCCCAGACCACATGCTGCACAGGGCAGTGCTAACAAGTGCTGCCTTTCCTTCCTCCATGTACAAACTGTCCTTGTAGAAGCCTTGTTATCTTTTAAAGCCTGCTAGATATTGGTACAAATGGAACTGGAATACAAATAGTTTCCCCAGGGTAAGATGGAGAGTAAGAGGGTGGCTAAGGTGTTTCATTTTTGTTGGGGGGAAGAAAGTTTGACAACTGTTTTTTCTGTCTTCTAATAGGCTTTTCCCATGGGGCAACAAGCTTCAGCCAAAAGGTCAACATTATGCTAATATCTGGCAGGGAGCGTTCCCAAGTAATAACACTGCAGAAGATGGATACAAAGGAACTGCACCAGTAAGTGTCTCTCAAAGTGAATTATCATAGGGAACTAAACTTGGTCTTCCTAAAATTGAGGTCTGTGAACACAATGAACAGTGGATGTTTTCCATTACTGTACTCTTTCACCTTTAGATTTTCAAGTTCCAATATATTTCACTGCAGGCTTGAGTATTACCAAGGGACTCTTTTTAAAAGCTTAATTGAAAAGTAGAGATTACCTTCATTTTAACTTCTAGTTCCTCTTAAACTGACCTCTTTTCCCTGCCTCCAGTCACTTTTGAGTCAGATGCTGAAACACTCTCTGCCTCCACTTTTGCATCGCAATTTTTTTAGCTCATTTTTGGTTAGAAGTTCCCAAGGCTACAAAATTGTACAATAGTTTGAAAGAAACTTCCCTTTTTGAAAGGCTGAGTCTATCTGATATGGCAAACAATGGAGTGGAATTTTAAAGACAATCAAAGTTGTGAATAAATTAAGTGGCAGTTAAAATAAGTCTAAAGAGTTTAGTCAGTGGAGAAATCTGTACATGCATAAGCAGACAGCCAGTCTTGCTTTTCTTAGGTAGGGAAGGGGAATCTGGAATTTAAAAGCATGAACAAGGAGAATACTAATGCTGATTGATCAAACAGTGCCCCTTTTTAGAGGATCAATTAGTAAAACCAATGAGAAGATGTCATGTGCCATAATGGAAACATGGTGCTGAGAACATCGAGGATGATAGCAGTTCATTCTCTCATTCTGTTTTATTTAAATGGAGTATGTAAGTGTTATAGTTCTGCACTACTAGTTTGATGTCTGTTTTTGAGATATGAAGGCAGACGTTCTTGGCAGAGATGAACGTACCTTCAGCTGACTGGCCTTCAGTTTTAAAAACCTTATTTCTTGTGGAGTAGTTTAAAGAACTGGCTTGTGTTACGTATCTTGTATAGGTCACTACATTTCCTCCCAATGGATATGGCTTGTACAACATTGTAGGAAATGCTTGGGAATGGACATCCGACTGGTGGGCTGTTCATCATTCAGCAGATGAAGCTCATAACCCTGTAAGTATTTTATCGGCATCACATAAGGTATAGAACTCCCTCTTACTACTCTGGTCTGGTTGCTGTTTAGAACTGTACTGTTCTTTGCTCCTCTGTGTGTGGGATGGGCTGTATTCCGGTGAATCAGAAAGTATCGCGTCACAAGTCATCAACACTGAAATAGTAGTGCAGTCGTGCAGTTTTATTTATGTTCTTGGACAGAACTCCACAAATGGTTAGCAGTTGAATACTTCCAAACTCACATCAGATGGAATAAGTCAAGAATTTGCCAATGCAGTGGAATTACTTAAGTAAATAAAATGGGAGGAGCTTGTTTTGTTGCTACAAGCTGCACTACTTATTTTTTTCTGGTTAGAGAACAAACCATCCTGGATTATTTTAATGGCTTCTACTAGCTCATTTAAAACTCAATATGTAATAAAGCTGAAGTTTATAGGGAGAAATAGCTTACTGGGCTTTGAGGGGGTTAATCTTTGGTTTTCTTTGTGGCAGCCAGAGAAAGAGGCCCAGCAGGGTAAGCTTTGTATGTGGGGTTTCTCCTGCGGGGTATTTCAGTAGATTCAAGCTCTAATATTACATCCCCTTTTCTCTCATTTATCTAGGATGACTAAATCAGAGAAATGAACTGCTCTGCTCTCACAGAGCTTGTTTTGTTCAGATACAGTTATCTGTAATGAGAAAACTTGTTAAACCTCTCTGGGCAGGAGCTATCTGTTTGCTGCAGGCTTTGAGTATTCCCCATGCTGTGCTCTCGTATGATATGCTGGCTTTGTCTGGTATGCTGGACATAATCGCAGCCCTTGCTGGGAAGTCAGCAATTGGAAGCAGCTTGAGGAACCTGTTAACTTTTTTTGCTGGTTAGTACATTGCAGGGATTGGAATTCTGCTGTTCTTCCAGGAGGGTGTTGCCAGCATGAGCAAATAGACTCGTCTTGGGGTCTAGATTGCCCTAGATCTGTACTAGTGGTTTCATCACACTGATGGAGCACCTGGAGACCTTCTAACACGTACCAATCACACTGGCCAATTTCAGGTTGCTTGTATGCCAATAAGGTCCCACAGGTCTTTCTGGCGGGTTAAGCTATGTGTCAGATGGTGTATTTGCATATATCTTCCCAAGTAACTGAAATGTTTGGGACTGTAGGGTTTTTTCATTGCTTGATTTTGAAAATAGGATGGGCCATTCTCTAATTTTTGTTGGTAGGCGGTCTTAGTAATTTAGTAATAGTTTAAAAAAAAAAACCAACCTCCTGTTCCTTTGGGACTTTGGCCATGTTGTATCTCTGTGCACTACCTTTTATATATACTGCACAAATAATTCATACGGTACAATTTGAAAATGTCATGATCATTCAAATTTTCTGCCTTTCTGTAATAACTCTAACAATTTGTTGATAATAGAAAGCTGTATTGCATGAATTCTCTTGAATGTATAAATACACACCTGTCTTTTTCAAACACCAACTCATGGCTTGCATATATATATGTATATGAAATTTATACAGAACTTAAAGAATCAGTTTGACTGTTAAATTTAGATCTTTTTCCCCTGTTTGCATACTAATTCACGAGGAAAGAAACATCTACTGTCTCGTAGCTCTGTTTCCGGTCTAGTGTCTTTTATGTGTAACTAAGGATAATTTTTTTGTACCTTATGAATGGAAACAAGGCCAGTTTAAGAGCAGCATTTCTAAAGATGAAGCTTTGAGTAGCCAGCAGAATGTAAATTTGGATGAAAGTGAAGAACAGTAAAACTAGCAAACTTTGCCATGTCAGAGTAGATGAATATTGATTTGATTGCAACCTGGTAAGTCAGGGTAAGAGGAAGCAAGTAAGCAGAACTGAGCTTTCTGTTCCAGACTGTGGAAACCAGGGTTTAACCAGGGAAGCTTCTGCTTTACCCCTCTCAGTGCCTGGAACCAAAGCACAACGATCTGCATGTGCTGCCTAAATGGAGAGGAAAGGATCCCTCACCCAGCCATCACTTGTCATCACTGGCAAGGTCTTAAGGCTTTTTGATGTAAGATGACTTCTGTAAATGAAGGGTGTGAAACAACTAGTTTGTGGAAGTTACTGTGGCAATAATGGAAAGAATCTCCCAGAGTTTTAACTTTCAGCAAATCTTCCTGCCATTAGTGCTAGTTAACTTCACCTTAATTTGCTTTAAAAAGAAAAAGATTTCTCTGCCTCTGCGAGCCTTGCCAGCTAGTGACTTGTGAACTGCCTCCTAGGTTTTTATGGAAGGCAAACAGAAGATTGCAGTCTGAGGTCTCTGTGTAGAGAGTTTTTTGGTCTGAACACATGATGGTCACAGTGCTGGTCTTCCCTTACCCCTTCGCATCTGATGGACCAGTTGGAGTCACCTTTTCCATCAGTGCTTTTCAGCCTTCCTAACTGAGTCTGTCAGACACCTGAGGTGTGAAGTTGCACAAAACACAGCTAGCTAGAATCATGAGTTTTGCCGAACTACAGCTGCTGTGGTATGATGCTTGAAAAAAAACCTTTTTCTTAACTGTTGCACTGGTGCACCTTTATTAGAATGACTTCATCAAATGAGATGTTTCTGTATTTATAATGCTGGTGCAATAGTGCTTCTGTGTTGAATTAAGGTGATGGTGAGAAAAAAGTTTTATGTCTGACCAGAATTTTGCTCTGTGTTAAACTTAAGAGGCTAAGAGTTTGCTTAGGTTTTTAAATTCAGAGCAAACAGTTCCCAGACACTTCAGAAAGGATTTAAAAATTAGGTGTTAACGATGATGCATTTTTGTAGGGAAACAAATTGTCAGGATCCTAATGTCTGAGGTAGGGCCCTCCAAAGTGAATTCCGAAGAATGCTTCCCATTGAATGGGTAAGGAAGCTGAATCTCATAATGTGAAAAGGTGTCCCAAAATAGTCAGGCTGCAGTATCTTCTGAGACATTAAAAATGATCAGCACCATATCTATCAGAGCCAATCTCTTAAGTCTCCCCGGAGTGTAAGTCAACATAATCTATACATAGCATAACCTATACATAGGCTATGTTCTTTCTGCCTAAAAGGCTAGGGATCCTAGAGGGTCGGAGCTTGGTGAAGGTGGTTTTTTTTGTTTTTGTTTTGTTAAAAAAATGCCTTTAGTGTAACATCTGATATCTTCAGTCTTCTAGTACTGGAGAGATTTTAGGGTATATTGTTGATTAGTTACAAGGAAGGTATGGAATTTTGCACACTTTTTCCTGTAATTCATCGTCCTGCATTCACAAATAATTACCAAGAACAAAAAATAAACCGGGAAACCTGAAAGTGTTTTGCAAGTTGATCGCTGTCTTTACAAGGTGTTAGATTTAAGTTGTGTTACAACAATGGCTTAACAAAGAAGTTCTTTGCCAGGTGTAGGACCTGTGCAAGTAAGTACTGAAGCCAAGGAGACAAACTTGAAAGATTTTATGCAGCTCAAAAAGAATACAGAATGCTGAGCTTGGTACGGTGTCCTTGAAATTATAAGTTATATAGCACCAAGAACAGCGGACATTATTAGCAATATTGTTTTTCTGGGATGCAGACAGAGCTTTCAAATAATAGCATTCAAAGGCATCATAATATGGATGTAACTTATGAGAGCAGAGCATTGGTATAACTTGAGATTTGTTTGTACAGACCTTTATTTAAGAGTTTAACTAGGCACTTCTGTAATTTGGAGTTTCCTCAACTATTCTAGTCCAGGCATTTATTTGTATAGTGATAGTGACATGCTCAAAACGTGAGGAGCATGTGAGTTTTATTTTAAATTTTAGTTCTCATCTGTTTCGTGCAGTGAGCTGCAAATGTCTTTGTTCATTTTTGACTTGACCAAATGAAAGACTCCCCATTTTACAAGCTCAGGGGATCAGTGGAAACTAGTGTACTGTACTTAGAGAAACTAGCTGTGGAAGCAAATAAACGATATTGTATTTGGTGGGATTTTAAGTAACAAATTGTAATAGTGAATGTCCAGAATGAAGTTATCCATATTTGTATCTGGAACACAGGGAACGGACCTTTCGTTGCATGTGAAATGCAATGGGTTAGTAAATCTCCCAGAAAAAGACGGGAAGCATTCAAGCCAGTAACATTCACTTAGTGCAGCAGGATAGTCCAATGGAAATGTTGTTTATCGGGAATCAAGAAGAGAAACCACGATAAGCCGAATCTAAAATAGCTACGGAAAAATGTTTTACACATTGAAATGGAAATAATTTCTGATTTTTTTCATTTAAAGTGGAAGTCTCTCAGTTGTGACCTGTTCCTGTAACTTCCCCTCAGCGTTCAGCAGGTTTTTTCTGTGATCACCAACCACAAAAAACCTTTCTAAGCAGAACTTTCTGTAGCGCATTTAGGGGAAGATTGTATCTATCATGGCTGTAATATCATTTATCGGTCCTCCAGTGCACATTGTGCATTCTGGGGGTCCTTTCTTAAGGGAGTTTTTTTACTCGAGTGAGTGACAGGAGGTCCAGGAGCTAGCTTTGCAAAAGCCATTAGAGAAAGGAAGTGCAACACTGGATTCCAACACCACGTTCTCAGGTAGACAAACCCTTAATACGAAAGTGCAAAGCAATGTAAGTGGTGTTGGGGATGCTCTGGAATAAGAATGTCTTTCTCACATAGTTTTGGTTGCTTTCAGATCAGTGCGTATGGCTTTACTAGGGAGCCTGGTGATACGCAGAGCCTTTTATAGAGAAGCTGAGCTATGTACTGGATGAAAACATAATCGCTGCCTGCTATGTTCAGTGCTGTGCTTCTAATTTTAACTCTACAGTAGCCTTCAGAAGAGACTGAGAGCTTTTCTAAGCTGATTTTTTTTTAACACTAGAAAGGAAAACTGAATTCACAGTGACCTGACTTTGAGGACCTGTGGTTCTTTAACCTCCCTATTGGCACACACAAAGCATGCATTTTAGAAAAACTAATTTGAGTGCAGTCATGAGCTGAGGAAGGTATCAATCTAGTTGGTCTCTTGCATGCAGTTGCTTGTGCATGTTGTACACATATAAGTACCTGGATACAACTCTAAGGAAATTGGGTTGTCCCAATTTCCTTTTATCTTTTCCTTTGCTAAACTGAAGAGCAAGACAGGGAAGTATCAACAGCAAGAAAATTAAATGTAGCTCATAGAAAGCTGTCAGACAGGCAGGGTCTGTTTCTCGAACTGATTTTTCTGCTTTTCAGAGAACTTCCTCAGTTGTTTTATGACAAATTCTTTACCTTTAGTGACGTGAAAGAATTATCTGTGAAGAGGGTAGTGTTTCATAGTAGAATAGACTACTGGAGAATACTATACCAGATATTTGCAGGTGGTAAAGCATTTCAGTGCTGTAATCCAGCTTCAGAGGCTGGGGGTGTGGAGTTCAATTTAATTTGTTCTCTGTTACCAAATAACCTGTGCTGCTCAATTTTTGCCTTGCGGAAGATATTTGTAACTAATAAAAAGCGTACACTATTTCCATTTTCTTTAGTTCACATGCTTCTTCAGTATGTTATCCCTTTACTGTGTGCTTCAGCAGTTACAGTTGTGCAGCTGGACAGTAAACCTTCTAACCTTAAATTAGCAGCTCTTCTAAACTGAGAGGGGTGTGCTTCGGAGCTAACAGCGAGGATCACTGCTCTGTATTTGCATTACAGTTTTTAATGGGAAATCCTGCTCAACAGCTCCATTGTTTTCTGGTTGTCTTGTTCTCATGTGGCTTTTTTTAGGTCAGTTTTCTTATGCCTGGCTGTACCCTGGCTTCCCTTAAAATGAGATTAACAGGTTGTTTGAGTTGATTGTGCTTGTTAGTGGCTTATCTTAGAGCGGGGTTCAGTGCATCTACATGCAAGGTTGGGGAAGTCGGTTTCCAGAGCTTGGAAAAAGAGTGAGCCTGCCCTGTGGGGGAGTACCCAGGCACGGAAATTAGTGGACACGGTATGTGGGTGTGTTTTTCCTTGCATATTTGTAGGATATTAAATGTAGTAGTAGGCCAAACTTTTTTTTTCTAAGAGACCTCATATAAGCTTTTGCAATAAATGTGAAACTGCTGAAGCTCCAGTATGGCAGGGTTTCAAGATGAAGACTTAGAGCAGTCAAATTCAGTGGGTGCAGTTGATAGCTTCTGTAGTACTAGCATCAGCTTGTTTTTTTTTTTAAAGACCCCATGATTCATATTCAGTGTTACGAATATTTGTCTTGTGTTGATTTGCTTACTTCCAATCAGGTAATGCAGGAGCAGGGTGGGAGGCCCCTATTTCCCTCGACATGGGGTAGGACAGTGCAGTGACCGGGTGTAACCAAACTGGCCAGTGCAGTGGTCCCTGAGGTAAAGCTGGACAGCTGTCATTTTAAGGTCACTGCTTTTCCCTGTTGAACCCCCTCTTTAAGTACCTCTTTCCTAAAGGTAAATTATTCCTGGATTAAGGAGATACTACAGAAGTAAAAATTTTCTGCAGTGACTGCATTTTTATGTTGGTCAAGGCCTTGTTCTTGAGGCTCTGCAGAAAGCACAGCACCCTTCTGATGCTTCCAGGATGCATGGTTCTATTGGATGGGAGAAGAAGAATTAATTAGTACAATTTTTTTCATAGGTTGTCTTTTTTTAACTTTCTATGGTACTTTTTTTGTGGTACTATTTTATATCATCTGTGTACTCTGTGGCAATGAATTCTTTTTTGCTAACTGCTAAAAAAAACTGGGCTGATGAGTTTCTTGTAACTTGTACTTACTGATTATCTATAATGGCCTTAGAGGAAAATACAGGGATTTTTTTTCTTCCTATATTCCACAATTTTTTTCTGATAAGGTTTTGTCTAGAAATACAGATTTGATTTGTATGTCCTATCAACTAGTGAAGAAACGTCAGCTTGTACCTCATGTTAATAGTTCTTTGAGGCTTGTACATGATAAGAAAATATTTTTGCTGCACAGCAGTGTAACACGTACAGAAATAAAAATACATGCAAACTCTACTTCTTACAGTGTTGAGAGGCTTCTTAGTGGCTATACAACCTTTTAGCCTTGGCTTGCCACTTACCTAATAAAACACAGTTTATTTTCTTGATCTTATTTGTCACTTATAGGACATATTCTTGTGGCTCCTTCCCAAAAGAGTTTCTCAATGCACACAGTGTAGGAATTATATAAAAACGCTTGATATCAACAATGGAAACGAAGTATAGCAGTGGTCTCTAAGTATTAGATGATTGCAGTAGTAACTATTTCACAGCTAAAAGGAATGAAGTGGGAGAATTGCTCACCTGCATAATAAATACGCATCAAAGCTAGCAAAAGTGTGTTATTAAGGAAGCCCAGCTTTCTCCTTGAACTAGTGGGCCATTATTTAGAGTTGGAATTGAAAAAGAATTGTGAAATAACCTTGTTAAAGCAATTCTAGGGCCAATTTCATAAGCAGTTTAAATCACATACATTACAGTGCAAATGTACACGCAATTACAAAATTGTTGCTCGTAAGTGCAGTGCTTTCTGCAGACCTTTTTAGCTGTCACAGTCCCACATAATAACAAATTTAGTACATAGTGACTGGGAGATGTCACAGAACATCTTGCAGTGCAGTCGCTAACTTGCGTTTTCAGTCTGCGTTTTGGACTGGGAAGAGAATTAGCACCAAACACTGGATATTATGGCCCCTCATCTCTAACTGGCCACAGAACAGCTTATCTGCATTTAGAAAAATGGAACTTCTCTGTATTTCTTTTAGAGGCTCAGAGGTTTGCAGGGTGATTAACACAGGGGCCTCGGATATGTTTAACCCACCGTGGTGGTAACACAGAGCAGCGGAACTGACGAGAATCACAGGTTTCACTAAGCATGCAGGCTGGTGTGCGAGGATGGGTAATCTCTCTTTAGGAAAAGTCTGAAACCACAAAATCTTAACTGTTTTCAAAGATTATTACTCTCATGATTGCCACTGTGTTTTTTACATGCTATTATCAGGTGCTTTACAGAAACAGAAAGGCAATGCCCTCTTGGCAAGTGGGCTGCAACTAGAATGTTAAATATTTGCAGCAGTGGAGAAGAACAACTACTCACCTGTCTGCAAGGCCCTTACAATCTAATTATTTCAAGCTTGCTGGTTCAGACACAGCTGGAGTTTGTTTAATTTGAATACTTATGGATGCTCCTTATCCATCTCCCTGTTCTTACAGCTTTTTACCCTTCACCTTGTCATTGGCAACTGGTCTTCCTGTGGATGCTAACCAGTGTCCTCTCATCCACAGAAAGGGCCCTCATCAGGGACGGACAGAGTGAAGAAGGGTGGATCCTATATGTGCCACAAGGTAATGCAAAAAGCCCTACAGTAGAATTAATCAGTTTAGCTGATGGGTTGTTAGCAGTTTCTGCTTTCCAATCCTGTTTCCATTTATTTTTTGATGCTATGAGACTAAACTGGGCAGCTAATACTTGACAGGAGCTAGATACAGGCCTCACCAGAAAATTGCAAGCATTCTGTGTAAAAGCTATATAGATGTTTCTTTTATTGTTCTAACTAGATATTGCTAGTTTGTCTCTGGAAGGAGACACAGATGTCTCTTTGTGGCAAGGAGGAAGTAAGCATAGATACTGTTGCCCGGTAAAACTGAAGCTGCTTTAGCTCTGTCTTGGAGTTTTCAGTTGCATGGGAAACTGAAAGCAACTTGGCCAAGATACTGTTTGTTCAGTAGATTCCAATTCTAGATAAATATCTTTTATATTGAGCTCCATATAACGTAAACTCAGTGTAAAAGACAGCTAACCTTTTGTCATCTGAAATTCAAAAACTGCAATGCTGTTTATCATGTCACCAGGCTTGGCATGACAACCTGGAAAATAGCACAAATGTTATTTGGTGCACGTTTTAGCTAAATTCAGACTTCTAAGCCTGAAACTTTAGAAGCTAGCTCTGAATGCACACTTGATGTCTTTGGTAGGACAGTTACAGTAATGTGGCAAGTGCCCGTACTTCTCATGTACCATGGGTTCTGGATGTGCTGTAGAGGCCACTCCATTCAGTCTTAGGCTGTTCCTTCCTAGAGAATAGTTTTAGATCTTCAAGGACCCCTCGCTTATTTTCTAGTTGAAAGTTGTCGAATTTGCTGTTTTCAAAGTTGTCAACTTGCAGATGTTATGCTGGATGTGAACGGCATCAACGTATGTGTTTAGTGACAGCCTTTGCTACAACAGTTATGTAGAAATACAGAATTGGGTACTGGAAATTATTGGATAATTTATCACTGGATCTTAAAATACTGATAGTAACCACCTGGACAGACTGAATTTAAAACAGTTGGTTTTGCTTTGCTTTGGGAATGATTAATGTGGGTCACTTCTCTTTATTAAGCTGCTGGTTGTCCTTCCATGAAAATGGTACACCTTAATATTGAAGACTTATGTTTCTCTGTCAAATTTAGTTGAAATTAGTTGACAGGCTCAAAAGTTATTACAGGCAGGAAAGGAGTTTGGGTGGTAGACAGCCCTGTGTGAATCTTTTTAGTCTGTTTCTTTAAAAAAAAAAAAAAAATTTAGAGAAGCCAAGAGCTTCAAAAGGTTAAATTACTAATATGATTGCTAAGCTGTGTTCTTAGCCCAAGTATCTTCATAAACATTTCCTGATGCTGGGGAGAACTCTTAAGAGTTCAGTATTGAAGCCATTAAGATGTATCGTTACATCCTATTTAAAATACTTATTTGCTATAAGAAAATTATCTTCTATGGACTTCAGCAGGAATTCTCATTTAGTTTGTCAGATTAAAAAAAAAAAAAGAAAAAAAAAAAGAAAACTTGCCTGTACGGGTAAGTTAGTGTACAGCAAGCAAGATAAGTCTTTGTACTAGCTGCTCTGCTAGTTCCCATATTGCACTGGAGGAAATGCTCATTGTATATCTCCTTTCTCATTAAAGCTGTTCTGTTCTTTTTTCCCTTTCAAAGCCTGCAGCTGGCAAACAATCCTCATAATTAAATTTTTCTACAGTGAGATCCCATTTTCTACACTGATTTCCTTCTTAGGTGAAATCAATGTCAGATGTTAATTAGCAGTTTTGATTAAATTAACACTCGCATAGACTCGTCTTTAGTGATAAATAGTGTGACCCATTTTAAAGGTTTATGAAGATTCTAGTCTGTCCTAGTGTTTTTTATAGGTGATAAAACTAGGCTGTATATCGAGACAAAAAAAAAAAGTCGCTGAGTACTATTAGTACAAGGGCTTTTTATTAGCTGCCTAAAAATCTGTTTAGACTGGTTGCTGTTCAACCTCTTAGAGCTGACAAAGGCTAAAGTATGCGCCTTTTTACACATACATTTAGCACCCACCTTTATTTTCAAAATAGTCCAGCTTCTAAATCCTAGCAGCGTGCTGTTGAAGTTCGGGGGCAGACCTCTGCAGTGTGCAGTAGCAGCAGCATGCCCTCTTCTTGTTCAGGGCAACGGCTGCTCTCTGGCTTTGTGTCGGTATCAGAGCTAGCGAAGAACTGGCATTCGAATGTCTCCTTAGATGGAGATTTTTACTTGTGGAGATAAACATCAGTGACCTGCTGCCTCTGCAGGGATGGCATGGCTCACAGTGCTGTTCACTTGACCACAAGTTGTCGCTACCCTCTGGCTGCAAAGGCAGTTAGTTGCTGGGGTAGCTGTGCCCAAATTCCTGAAGTGGGAATCCTGAAGTGGACTGGGGGGCGGGGGGGGACGGGGGACGACCCTACTCTCTGTTCCCCCCCCAGCCCTCGGGGTGGGGTGTGGGGGTTTGCTTTTTAACTTAACTGTTCCAGAAATCTGGTTCAGAGCCTGACTGTGCAGCTGAACCAGCCTGAGAGAAACAGTGGCATTTTTTGTTGGAGGCCAGGAACTTGCAGCTGGAGGAGAGGAGATGAGAGGGAGGTTAGGAACAAAAAGCCTCAGCCGGATATGTTGAAGTAACAGAAAAGTGGGGCACTACTTGGGTGATGGGTTGTGCTGGCATTGCCACATAACCGTACAGTGTACCACCCCAGCCCTTTACTAGTGGAACGAGCGGAATGGCTGTCCCTCCATGCTACCATGAATACCTGCTTCTGGGCAGCCTAGCTGAATGCTGCAAACTACTTAAACTGGTTGGTTTTGCTGTGTTTGGAAACCACCACTCTTAACATCAGATAACTGAGAACTTGTAACACTGAATAGCACTTTTTTTTTCCAAAGAATGTAATGAGATTAACATGCACTAAGACGTGACCAAATCTGTGCAGCCGAGCAATGCACAGAACACCTTATAGCCCAGTGTCTATGTCTGGCTGTAAAGATGTCTGACCTTGTCCTGTTTGGAGTCGTTTGGCTGTGTGTAAGATAAGTGTTTCTGGTAACTTTCAGTGTTTCAGGAACTTGCACAGACTTAGAACTCTGCAAGTGCAGTGGTCCTTATCTGAATTGTTTCAGGTGCCATTTTTGATCTAATTGGTCTATCACCGAAACATCAAATTCTACAAGCAGAAGTCAAACAACACCGGTAATGAAAGCTCTGAGATTTTTCAGCTACGCAGATCAGTGTGAGGACAAGTCCTGTCAGATACTGTTGTGCTCCTTTGACACCTAAAGAAACGAAATGGCAATGGTTCCTCCCTTCGTTTTCTGAGAAGCAGCTGCTGTATGATTGCAGCCTGTTCTGGGAGAGGACAGTGTTCAAAGTTGTTTACTAGGAATATCTGAAATGCAATTGAATCATTTCGTCAGTGGCTTCATTGTAAATGTAAATATTTTTATAGCCACCAGTCCAAATATCTCAATTATAAATATCTGTAGAATACTAGCCATAGGAATACTGGGAACAAGCTTGTTTCTAGTTACATCTTTCTTCTTTTTACATCTCATTCAGTAAAATGTTTTTTAACAGGTGCCAGTACCTGGTCATTTTCACTTGGCCCTTAGTATCTGGATACAGAGATTAAGGCACCAGTGATAGACATTTTAGCTTTTGTCCAGACCAGGCTGCATTACTGGTCTGCTCTCATGTTATCAGACAATTTGCCATTCAAACCACCTTTTGTATCTGTTGCAACTGGTCTCGTTGTATAGTGGTATTTCCCTTATTTCTTGCACAGTGATTTTGATCTGTATCAGTTCATTGGTCTTTCCACCTGCATTTGAAACGTCTTGATATATTACTCTAACAAATTTTTGCCTAAGGAAACGCAAGTTGTGACAGGCTCAACAGTTACCATTTTCCCTCCTTCTCTCCAGTCTTATTGCTACAGGTACCGTTGTGCAGCACGTAGTCAAAACACTCCTGATAGCTCTGCTTCAAATCTGGGATTCCGCTGTGCAGCAGATGCCTTGCCAGGTCTACAGTGACCAAATGGGCTGCCACACTGAGACGTGAAGGGCTGAATTTCACCCAAGGAAGAAAAGATGTATGGAGTGTCACCTGCTGATGAGACAGAATGAAAAAGCTCTTAAAGTTCCTGCTGGGGGTGGTGGAAATCCAGCACTAGTCAACATCACTTGAGGCTTCCTGTATTTATATTTGGGGAACCTGGCCTTGATTTTTTTATCCTGACCAAACTTCTTATTGGTGTTGGTTTCAGTGGGAGTATCCTGGAGTTACACTAGCACAAAACTGAGCAGAAACATGCTGACTGTGTTTTAAAGGTTAAGTTTAGTAGATCCTTTGGAAAAGATCTTTAATAAATAGCTTTATGAATAGTTTGAATTTCCACACTCAAATCCCATAAACAAGAGCTTTTATAGACATCTTGACAGCTTTAAGAGAAATTTGAAGCAGTTACTGCTTCTGTAACCTCGTAGGAGGCATATTCACCGTTTTGGAAAGAGGTGAAGACTGGAAGAAAGACAGCTATTCACATGGGCAGTTAGTGCAGCTCTTATATTACATTCTAGCTGCAGTGAAAATCAGGTCCAGGAACTTGCTTTTTCTGGTGCGATACTTGCTGCTCTTTAGAAAGTGCCTTCTGCAACTGAGGGATGATGATCCTCATGGTGATGATGATTAGAAATGAATATATTTGAATAAAATATCAAGCATTTCTTTATGCTGAAGACTTTTACTGATGGAAAAACACTGGCAACTTCCTTTGAAATTTCTCTTGGACATGGTATATCGGCTTATTTAGGGGACTTGCAAATTGCAAAAATGGCATTAGAAACTGAGGCTAATGAATGACTCTACTCGAACATCAGATCATTAAGGTGAAAATATGACATGTAACTGAGCCCTAGGGCCTAGTAAGGTAAATTCTGAAACTATTCTCTCTTTTAAAAAAACAAACAAAAAAAAGCCAGCAACTTCATGTAATAGAAAAATTTTTGTAAGGAGAAGAGGAAGGGGGTGTTCTAAGAGCTACCTCATTTTGGGATCTGAATGTATTTCAGCCCTTTCACAAAGTGTTTTGCACTATTGCTCACACTAAAACACAGCATCTGGAGACACTGCTATGCCAGGGAAGCACTTGTGCTAACTGGAGGCTAAACGAGAAATTGGCCGTGCAGTAAGCTCCATCCCAGAGTGGCTATCCTTTCAGACCTGTTGTGAAGTCAGCTGTGTTGCTGACCTCTAACTGCCTGGGTATAAAACAGATTGATCTTGGCCATCTTGTCAGATGGGTCAAGGGATAACAGTGAAAAATGTGATGGCTTAACAGAACTTTTGCATTAATGCTGTTCTTTCCCAGCACTGTTTTCTTTGTAGTAAACTAGGTGGGGGTTACTACAACTCCTTTGCTTGCCAGCTACTTCTCCACTTGGTGTTTCCTGTTGAAAGGTGGGTACTGGTCCTGGAGAGTGTCTGGGCAGCGCTTCTGTGAGCATCCTCCTTGGGGGGAGGGGGGGTCATTCTAGCAGCAGAAAAAAATGATTACAGAACACACCAGCATATTGAAAGCTACGGTAAATATTTTCTGTACTAAAGGCTATTTTACCAGTACTAAATGTTTAATTAAAATCTATGTATTAAAAATCTTTCCCTGTTACTCTTGATAAAATAGATTCTACCTTTCTAAAAGGCGTTTCTGCAATAAGAAGGAATATACTTTATTAAACATGTTGCCTGGAATTGGTTTTGTTTTTTATTCTGGAAAAATGCCTTGGGAGGGGAATGTAATTCTGTATATTGGAAAGTTCTTATCGCTATTTAAAAACAGCTTCTTTGTGCCACAACGTTGGGTTTATGCCAAGACACTGCTGTGGGAGGTGTGTGGAGGAAAGCCTTCCTGGTCTTCCACTGAGACGGCCAATGGTGTCCCGTTCGTGCTCTTGCTTGGATTACAGTTGCTGTATTTTATTGCAAGAACTCTCATTAAGCATCCTTGAATTAATCTGAACAGGTTTTAGTGAGAAAGTAAATCTCTAAGCTTCAGTGAGTGTTTTTAATATTTTTCCTTTACTTTTATTTTGAGACTGTTAGTAATGCAAAACACAAATTGCACGTGATATGTTTGGTGTTACTTCTCTCAGATCTTCCTGGGTCTCCTACCAGGTTCAAACACTTTTGTAAGGGAGAAGTATCTGACCATTTCTTTTCTTTGAATGGTATTAGTCTAGTGCAACTAGTTGAAATTAAAATTAGCATGAGCTAATTACAAAAAGACAACAGTGCTTTGACTACAGTACTGTTTCTAACCAAAAATCATCCCTGGGCATTTGTGGATCTTGAATATTTTTTCTATTTTTTTAATATGATAAATAGTAATACTGAAGCTTAGCAAAAATTGGAATTAAGCTTCAATTTGTGCAAATTTACAAGTAAGTGAGCGTCTCTTTAGGACTGCAGAATCTGGCTGTTCCTTTCAAAATATCTTCTAGTGGCTTTGTTTTGCAGGGAGACTGCAGGAAAATATTTGAAGGCCAGGTGATCTCCAAATGCTCCGTGATGTTTTTACTGGGAATCCCTGTGGCATGGAATGCAAACCTAGGAACTGGGTTACTGACAAGCTTGGCTCCTTCCTTTCTCAAAAATCAAAACTGAATTCCCATGTAGACAGAACTACACTTTTCTTCTTACAAACTGTAGAAATATTGATGATCATTACTGCACTGTGGAAGTGGAAAGAAGGAAGGAGGATTATACAGAGCTTAGTCTTCTGAGTTGTTTGATTGGATTCACTGTGAAAGAGCACACTGAAATGGTAGATGGGGAATCTATGAAACTGAAAGGAAATTGAAGGGAAAGGTGAACAGAAATGCAACAGGTGGAAACAAGTGGGTTTTTTGTTTGTTTGTTTTTTCTTCAGTGTCTTGTTAGGGCATTTTTAGGATTTTGGTCCACACCCCAAGGCAGCTGTAGTGCTAAGGCACTGCAAGGCATAATACACATCCTATATGCAAAAAGGCCGTTAACAATAGCCATGACAGTTTACAATTCAATAGCAACATATTATTTCATGTTCTTGCTGGGCCTTTAAGGTAGCTGCCTGTTTTTAACAGTACTGCAGTCTCCTGTTGCTCTGTGCCGCAGAAGTTTGTTCTCACCAGGTAATTGATATTCAGTGTTAGCTGGCTGGACTGAGAGGGTAAGATTGCACAGAGACAGACGCTTGGCTGTGTTCTCTGATTTAAGGCTGGTGGTGCAAGGACTAGATATTGCTAATATATATTTTTTTTGGAATCTACACTTCCTTAACTACTCAAAATCATGCCAAGTACGTATTCATAACAGGAAGCTAACAAACAGCGTTGTCATCTTGAAAACCCATCTAATCTTGTGGAATAGGAATACTGAAGCTAAAAACCTATCTTGAAGCTTTTTCCAGGAGGAAAAAAGGAAGTAGATTGGATCATCTACTCCCAGACCTCCAATCCTGTAGGCCGAAAGTATCTGGGTGGCTGCCACAATGCCCTTTTAGAGAAGAAAACAAGATAAGCCTCTAAATGAGACGAGATCTTGCATTCTAAGCCATATTCTGGTAGCTAGTGAAGCATGCATTCTGAGGTACGGGAACTGGAGAACTTCTGTAGAAACAGGCAGCCTAAATCAGGCAAGGAATAAAGTTCTTGGCTACTCTGTGTGTAAGAAAGCAGTACTTCTGACAAGCAGCTGAATTCCTTTGGAAGTATTCTGTACCGACAGAAGTGACACTTAATGATTCACTTCAAGGAAAATCATGTGGTAGTCTTCAGCTTAAACTAAAATCACAGCCAGATGTAAATCTCAACAGCAGTTCTTCATAATAAAAGCAAGGAGGTATTTATTAAAAATAAAAATTAAAAAAAAAAAGTTGCTGATGGCCTGCAGAACAGTTGATCAGCCCCCTGAGATACGCTAGCTAGCCTGTGCGTGCATGTTACATCAGCGGTTATGAATACAGTTAAAGATCAAACTATATGGGGCAAACAAGCCAAGGGCTTGTGCCACTGATGGAACGCTGTGGCATGACTGTAAAAGGTAGCATTGCAGCTTATCTGTCTTGTATAACAAAGCTGGGGGGAATTCAAAACATGGCTGTTGGAAGCTTCCTTAATTTGATCTTTCTGCAGAGGAAGTGGTGCAGCGGGCAGTTACAGAATGCTCCCCAGCCAGCTCTCTCTTGTATCACTGCTGTGAGGAAATGCTCAGTAAAGCAGCATGCGCGTTATCTCTGGACAAGAACAAGAAGAAGATGCAGTAACTTTTTTCCTCTGCTGGGAGGACAGGCCTTGTTCAATACTGTTTGCCTCTGCAGAAACAGTGAAAACAAAACAGTAGCTGAAAGGAACTCGTATCTTCCAGCTTTTGTTGTTTTCAGAGGTACTTTACTATTTCCTGCTTTAATCCATTTCAGAAGTCAGAACATCAGCATCATACTGCTTTAGAATGCAGTCTGAATTCACTTCTTGAGCGCAAAATTATAGTGCTGGAAAGTAACATGGAAGTGATGCTTGCTATTATTGCAGAAATCATATCAGATGAGCCTTGAGATAGATGTGGTTTAAAAAGATGGGATGATTGTACTCCTAAGAGTCTGCAGTACTGTGCAGTTTACACCGAAGCTAAACAGTAATGAAACTGAACCAGCCCATTAAAAGCAAATTTTGGCAAGCAGCTAGATGTGACTGGATGAGGTGGGGGAAAACATTTAAGTTAATCATTCCAGGCAAGTTTTTAACATCAGTAAGAATTATTTACGTTTTGTTGAACAAAAAAAAAAATTATAGCAACTCATTAAAAAAAAATATTTCTTTTAATGAAATTTAAGAAACTTAATGCTTTTTTTTTTTTCCAAATGTCAACATTTCTTTGTCTCACTTGCTTCTCTATATAATTTCTACGGATATTTTTCATTGTTATCACGTGTCCTTTCTCTGTACCAGTGCTGAAGTTCATTCTTTTTAATACAAATCAAGACAGTTGCTTAACATACAGTAAGCTGTCAGAAGAGAACAACAAAAAAGCACCAGTCCTGGCTCAGTAACTGATTTTGGAACGTTTTGAAGCTCCAGTGCTCCCTCATATCATCCACCTTGAAAACAGTCTCCAGGATGTTACATGCAGATGGTCTCAGAATCTTATTTTTTAGCTGTTACTCAAAACCACATGCACTTCCTTGATATAGCTGGTAGAATACGCAATCAGAGTTTGGTTTAACTGCAATTTAACTACTAGAGAAAATGATACCATTATGTATGCTTAGGGACTGAAAAGCTATGAGGAGCTCTCCGAACATGCGTCTGGCGTGGAAAACAGGGAGCCATCCCAAGGTAAGAAGGAAGCACATGTGCGGGAACCACAGTAGCACGGCTTTCTCAATCTGTTATCTTCTTCTGAATTTTTTTGTTCTCTGTTAGTTAGTGGTAAATTATGAAATCTCCCAGAATAATCATAAGAAAGCTCCTCTCCAGCAGAAATATCGGTGGCTGCAAAAAGTGCCAATTTAGGCACCATTGAGTCAACTCGAACTGGCACCATAAATAAATTTGGTTCACAAGAATGATTCAGGAATCTGCCTACATTACCAATGTACGTAGGGTCAACAAATGTCTCCATTATCTGACCATTATGGAGGTGCTCCCTCACCACTATAATGTAGTTCGAATCCTGTGATGTCTGGGCCTGTATTCTTCTACGTGCCTCATTGAAGCCTAAAACCTCACCAGCATATTCACAAACAAATCTTCCTTTAGCTATGAATTCCAGAGTGCGAAGACCCCACCCTTTCTTAACAGTCTTGAATACTTCAAGTCTGAATTGCAAACCCCTCTGAACAACTCTGTTTTGACAGGATTCACCACACTGGCACATGGCATTGCATTCAAAAATAGGCCTGGCATACTCTTCCTCTTTGTCTATAGGTCTGATGCACAAGTTGTTGTAATTTTCACCTTGGCGAAGACACGAGCACAGGTGAACCACGCAGGAGCTGGTAAGACAAGAACATCCCGGAAAGGTGATCTCAGTGGGGTCGACGTCTCCATCTGCTCCAGGCACATTGTCTGGGCTATACTGCGAAGAGAACAAGAATCAAATCCTTGTCATGTCCAATGCTTCTTTCCACAGAGACTACCCATTTGTTAACAAGGCAGTGTTCAGCAACAACTGGTCTCAGAATATGCGGAACTGAAATCACAATCACTTTGTTTTCCTGTAAACTTCGTCTAACTACTACTACTAGAAAAGTGTAACTTTTCTAAAGCTTTTTAGAGAATGCAAATCAATGTACTGAATCATATGTACTAAAAAAGAACAGATCTGTCTTGGTGACTGAATTTCTCAAAATAGTCTACTAGCCAGAAAAAAAAAATTCGCAGCAGGAAAAACGTTTCAGCTAATTTGATCTAATTTAGTAGACAAGATTTTTATTTATAGATATACCACAGTATCAATAAAGTAAAATTTTTGCCCTGCAAAGTGCTCAATATGCTACTTATAAGGTTAGTCCATGGGTATTTGAAAAGTCCTTTTGGCTTCAAAGTATTTAAAATGCTCATTTTTATTAAAATTATGACACTGTCAATGTACCTCTTCAAAATTCTGCATGCAAACTTGCTCCTGTTAATTCTGTTACAAAGTGATGACAGTCCAGCACTAGCATACACCTACGTACTCAGAAAAAAGCTGAGCTAATGACTCCACTGTCAGGGTAAAACATGAGATGGTACTTATTTCACCTGAAAATTCTATCTGCCAGAATGAACATGGTTCATTCATGCTTCAAAAAACTGAAGTTGAAACTCAGGTTCTCAAAATTACACTATTGCCCCCAGCAGGTGAATGATTACAGCACTATGAACTGTTGCACAACAGCCAATAGAAACTTTGCTGAATGTGAAAATCCAACTATAAATACAGCCACATATGTATTTTGACTTCAAGTATTCAGCTTGCAAAGCTTTATTTGGAAACCTAGAGTATGTGCCACTACTAAATACAACATTTCACAGTAGCTTATGTCTGGTAGCTTCTGGCTGTTGGGAAACATGCCAATGCAATCAGGAGTTTCCTTTCCATAAGCATCAGCTTTCTCAGTGACTTGGCTTTACACAAAACCACGTTTAATAGTCCCTTATCTGTTCCCAGTTTCTCCCATTCACTGACTACAAGCTTCCCTATTCCTGTAAAGTGTAAACCCACCATGCAATTCAGAATAATTAGGGTCTATCTGGAATAGGTTTTTTTCCAGTTCTGTTAGAACCTTCTTCGTTCTGCCTTCTAACAAGCCTCTAACGTCACTGAAACAAAACCCCTGATAGCAAGGGCTACTGCCAGGCAACGTGTCTGAGCTTACTGCAAGCAATGTAGAAGACAGCAGAAACTGGACTATGCCTGAAACTACGTAAAGAGCAAAAAACCCTAGAATTTCTTTCTATGTCTGTCAGACGAGGCCCGTTTCTTGTAAACCCGCGGCCGCTGCTACCGCCCTGCCGCTTCGGCTCTGCTCGTCCCTCTCAAGCGGCGCAGCCTAACTGCGATTAAGACCTACAAAATGCCGCAAACTGGGGGGAAGCACGTCTGTGACGGACGTGTGCAGACAAGAAAGGGTGCACAGTCGGGTCCAGCCACCGATTTCGAACCCGAGTGGCGAGACCACCGCCCAGTGCCCGGCCGCCTCTGTGAAGCGCTGCTCGGGCCGCGGAGCGGCTGCGCCCGAGGGCGGCCGCTACCTCAAGAGGACGGCACCAGCTCTGCCCTCAGCGGCAGCAAACGCGCCTGGCCGGGCCCCGTGAGGCTCCTGGGCGGCTCCTCGCCCCCCGGCCCGGTTCCCGTGTGGGCCGCGGCCTCCACGTACCTGGAAGGGCGGCGGGGCCTCCCCAGGCGGCCGCAGCCCCACCGGCACCGGCTCCATCCCGCCGCTCGCGTCCGGCCCGGCCGCCATGGCGCGGCCCCGCCCCCGCGCCGCGGGGATTGGCTCCCCAGGCCGCAGCCGCTCTGTGATTGGGCGGAGGGAAAGACGCACCGCGCAGGCGCCGCGAGCTCTTGAGGCTGGCGTGGTGCGGCTGAGAGCCGCCATCTTGTGGCTCCCCGTCCCTCAGCGAGGCCGCGGCGCGAGGGCTGGGCGGCGCGGGGGGCTTCGCGGCGCCGCTCCGGAGCCGGTGCGACTTCGCGTGAATCGCAAGCGTTACTTACGTAGCCCTGAGTTATTTTAATCATTCGTGTGACTAAATCCCTGCTTATTTTGAAGGTATTGGAGCTTCTTCTTTTAATTTGTCCTTCCTGACTTTTACTTAATCTTTTATACTTATGTTTTTGCAGTAAGCTCACCTGTTCTGTAAGTCTTCGCTTCTTTTTGTGCGGGTGGAAAAGCATGCTCAGATCTTAGGAGGCTGAGGAATTCTGCTGGCAGTTAGCCGTGCTGTGGAGGTGACAGCTGGCTCCTGTCTGGGGGCAGAGGCCTGAAAGCAGCATCTCTGTTGCCAGAATACAGACTGAGGCCCGAATTTCCCCCTGGCTAATTCGTCAGAGCCTCGTTCAGCAAAGGTTGTTTCCTGGATGAAGGGAGATGGGGCTCTGTGGAAGCAAGCTCTCTCTTGGTCTGGGGGACCTTGCCAGTACGTTATGTGAGATTCTTCTAAAGCAATCATGGCAAAATTGCTCCAGTGCAGTCCTGAACAGGAGTAGAGAGCAGTCATCATTGGTCTTGCCTTGTCTTTTCTCAGCAGCAAACTGAGATCTGGCTAGGGAAAAAGGATCAGACTTCCAGATTCTTTGGATGCTGACTGTTCTGCTCGTGTTTGTATTTGCTTCTCAGGCCAGTTGTTTTGAGGCCTGAGGTTGAAGAAGCTCTAAGATAATCTTTTCATCTCCTTTTTCCTTTTGCATGAAGCATGTTTTTACCTTTGGGAATCAATTATCGCAACTGCGAATGAGCTGTTAGGAGGCAGAAATTGCTTGCAGTTGCAAAACCATGGAGCATGCTCTGTGTCCTTCTAGCAAGGTGCTTCTTGTCTCTCACTTCCTGCAATGGTTACTGATGAGACTTTTCTTTTACCTCTTTCTGCAGCATCCAGGAAGTGGGAAGAGGCTTTGCTTGTCCTGCACCCTTCCTCCCACCTGGGAAGAGGAGCTGAGCAACAGAGGTACAGGTGAGACTGGACAGTGAAGTCTTGTGGGTTGGCTAGTTAACAGGGATAGCAAAATTGGTAGAAAATGAACATGTTTGTTTAGGATTGTGCACAGTCTGTAAGAGAAGGGAAGGTATGGAAGAAGAACTTCTGAAGGTCAGTGCCTCCTGGTGTCTGGCTGCTATAAATTTGGGGAAGATTTTGGTCAGTTTAAACCTTGGAGTAGTGTATGCTGCTATGAATGTTCGCGAAATGCACCTGTAGCACCAGCACTTCATAAATGAATGGAATGAAAATGGTGGAAGGCTTCAGATATGTGCAGCTGGTCACTCAGTTTGTCCACCAAAGCCGAGTTAGAGCTGCTTGCTGTGGGTGGCTCTGAGTTCTTCCTTCTTGGGACTGACGCTTTCATCCTGCGAGCGCTTCTCGCTGTGGGGAAGGCAATAGATCAGTTTAATGAGATAGACATTGAAATGCTGAGTGATTGCAGATATTAAAACACACTTTGTTTTTGTAGTTTAGGGCTTTCTGTTATTACCAAATTGACCTTTAGATCAAGGCACATGTAATTTGGCTGCTAATCCTTAGCACCAGATGGAGTTCTCTGTAATTTTTAAATGACAGAAATAATGAGTCATTACTCTGTAGTAAGAGAAGCAGATTGCTTACATATACAGAGGTGGCGTTTTAGAAATCATGAAAAAGTCATGGAAAACTCAGTGTTTTCTTCCTCATCCTCCTTCTACTTTAAGCTTTTATCGTACTGAACTGTGAATGGGTTGAACTGTTGGGATGTTCAGATTGGGTGAAAAATTGATGAAAGCTAACTTTAATCTGTTGTGTAAAATTGTTGAAATAAAGCATAAAATGGAGCTGAAAGTGAACTGTATGTGAACTTTATGATACTGAACTATGGCACCTGATGCAACTGTGAATTTTCTTTTGCAACACATTATACTGTCCCTAGGATGACACCATACATATCATTTTTCTTCGATATGTTGCATGCATTTAGCTGTTGTTTTTTCTCTCTATATAAGTGCTTTCTGTCTATTAATTATGTTTATTACTTCTCTGTGCTTCCTCAGATTTCTTAATATCGCTCTGATAATGAGAGGTTGGAAGGTTAACTGTGCCTGGAACAGTGAGTTCATTTGAGAGCTGTCTTTGTCTCACTTCATCACTGAATTTTTGTGGTTGATACTGTATTTTGTAACAAGATGGTGGAGCTTAAGGATGTGGATGAACCTGTGACTCATCAAATTGCAAATAAAGGAGTTTTGTTCAGGAAACTTGGCATAAACCTAGTCTAGAAGAAAGTAGCTATAAAGCTGCTTGTCTTTTCTGGTGGGCAGAAGGCCCTGGAATTGCATTTTTTTCTGATGAATTTCTTTCTGATGTCAGTGTGGTGGAAGCTAACTCTCAAGTGATTGATACCTGGTCCAGTGGTTTTGTCATAGAGGATATTGATTAGAAGGGAGCTCAGGTGATCTAGTCTAATCCTTTCTTCAGTGGGAGTGTTGCCACTGCTTGTTCCGGTGCGCTGTGGCTTTGTTGAGCTGACTTTTGGAAAACTCTGAAGGGTTGAGATTCCACAGCCTCTCTGGGTACCAGTTGGTGCTGTACAAGCCTCCCAGTTGGAGAGGTTTTTTTTTTTTCCCAAAAAGTCAAATCTGAAGTTCCCTACCTACAGTTTGTTGCCTTTATGCCTTGTTTATCATCTGTCACTACTAAAAAGAGTTTGAATGTCCTGTTTGTATGTACTCCTCAGAGAGTAGTTGTAGTATGCCTTTAGTAGTATGCCCCATAGTGTCCTACTTGCTGGAATAAATAAGTTTATCACCCTCAAACTTTTCTTACTGGTTATATGCTTATATCCTGACCATCTTGGTATCCTTTTGCTGGATCATCTCCAATTTTTCCACATCTTTTGAACTGGAGGGCCCCAAACTGGCCACAGCTTGCGTTGCTGCCTCTGGCAAGCCAAGTGGAGAGCATTGGTAACTTCTTTGGATCTGTGTTCCTGCTTGTGTAGCGCAGCATGAGGTTCACCTCATTTAGAGAGAGAGCGCGCTCTTGGCTTATGTGGCTTGGCATCCGTTGTAACACCTGAGGTGGTTTTCTGTGGTGTTGGCACTCAATCTGTTCCCAGTCTGTGCTGGTGTATAGGAATATTCTGCCCAGGAATACTTTTGCACTGGTCTTCCATTTGGCTGCACTATTGGAGTATTTCCTGTCTCAGGCTTGCCTTATGTCACATCAGCAAGTTAATAGTCCATACAAGATGCTGCTTTAATTCTAAGTTCCATAGTGTAAGTATTTTTTTTGCTGCCTGCACCAGGAAGTAGTTCTTGGATATTTAAACTTGCTATTTTACTTTAAAAAGAGGTCCATCTCCTGCATAGTTTATGAGAGGTGTTTCCTGCAGGAGACATAAAATGCCTGTTAAATCATGGCACTGAACTCTACCAGTCTGTCATTTCCAGCTTGAAAGTTTGTTAGCTGCCATATCCATGCTGTAGTCAGGTTATGTTTTCTTCCTTCTCTGGTTATCTTAGATACTTTATTTTATTTTTATTCCCTTGCTCACAGACTCTTCTGTATGTGCTGCTCTTCTTCTCAGGTCAGGTTTTAAATTTTTCTTTGATTTGACCTTGATTTTGGTTAATCATCTCCATCAGCTTTGTGGACATGTACTCTCTATCCTTCTGCCACTCCACTGTGTGTCTATTAGAATATTGATTTGCAGAGAGTGGAGTATAAAAAATCAATATCCCATTAAGTGGAGTAGAGTGACAATGTTCTACGGCTAGTGAAGTTCAAAGACTAGTGTCTAGACACTGAGGTTGTGGGTATTTTACACCGTATGGTGTTGGCTAGGCAAGAAGATAAAGCACACATCCTGCTAGGAGTTGTTCAGATGTGTTCATGGAAGACTCACTACAAACAACGAATTTTAAAAAGTGTTGGTGATGCTGTTGTGGTTTAACCCCAGCAGGCAGCTCAGTGCCACACAGCTGCTTGCTCACTCTCCCCAGGTGGGATGGGGAGAGAATCAGAAAGGTAAAAGTGCCAGAACTCATGGGTTGAGATAAAGACAGTTTACTGGGTAAAGCAAAAGCCGTGCGCACAAGCAGAGCAAAACAAGGAATTCATTCGCTACTTCCCATGGGCAGGCAGGTGTTCAGCCACTGCCAGGAGAGCAGGGCTCATCACGCGTAACGGTTTCTTGGGAAGACAAACGCCATCACTCCCAACGTCCTCCCTTCCTCCTTCTTTACCCCAGCTTCTACTGCTGAGCATGATGCCATGTGGTACGGAATATCTCTTTGGTCAGTCTGGGTCACCTGCCCTGGCTGTGTCCCCTCCCAGCTCCTCGTGCACCCCCAGCCTACTTGCTGACAAAAAGTCCTTGGCTCTATGTAAACACTGCTGTGCAACAACTGAAAACGCCACCACTATTTTCATCAAAAATCCAAAACACAGCATTGTGTGAGCCTCTATGAAGAAAATTAACTCTGTCCCAGCCAAAACCATGACAGATGTGAAAAGGTACTTTGACTTACGATGATATACCTGCAATTTACTGTTATTTAGCCACTGTAAACCTCAGAACAGTAGAAAGTAAATGTTCTGCAGGGTATTTGGGTAGGATATATAGAGACTAGTGATCTGATATTGCATATCAGTGTCTGCTCTTAGGTGCTCAGAGAATTGTGGAAAGATGAGGTGTAAAGATGATTTATTTCATCAATATGAGATGCATACCACATACAGGTGATGAACACGCCTCCCCTGCCTGCCCACGTTCTCTGTGCTCTAGTTTTCCATTTGAAGATGGGGAATCAAAACATATGTAATATTTGTCTTTCCTACTTTTGAACCGTTCTCAGTGAGATCGGTCAGCAGTTACTTTAAGATCTGCTACTTGTACCATGCTGTCATTTTCTTTAAAATGAATAAATAAAATAAAGGTGTTAAGACTGTCTACTAATTGCCTAGCAAGGAAGCCAGTTTTTAGCTGTTTACAGTGCGGTTTATTTATGGTTTATAGCTTGTAAAGTACATTAAAGTACTTTATGGGCTGTGAATTTGAAATAATGAGAGCCTGCAGTCTGTGCAGCAAGTTTGCTGTGGCACTGTGCAGGGGAGTTCGCTGGCATGCTGCCTGCTTTTTGCAAGGCCGAGCTCGTTATCTGGGTTGCACCTGGCCTGCACTCAGTTTGGAAGCAGGACTTCTGAGGGTCATTCCCCAGCACGAGGCTCTTGCCTGCTGAAGCTGTACCTGGCTGTCTGCTAATGAGCTGGCTAAATCTTCTGTAAGTACATTGATGCTGGAGTGACGTCTGGTAGTCGCGTTTGTAAGTCCAAAGAAGGAGAAGTTGAAGATCGGTTTATGTATGCCTTAGCTGCACAGAGAAGACTGACCTTGGAAAATGCTGTGTTTAAATAATGTAGCTTATCAAAATATCTTCAGGTGCTTTGCAGAGATAGATGGATTTTGTTTTCTTTCTCTTACAGATAAGAAAACTGATGCAGAAACACATGAAATGAGTTAAGCAGTGGTTTAGCTATTGTTTTTGGTTATCACAGGGCTTTCCATTTCGTCTCTTATCACAGGCTGCTCTTGCTGCATCGCTTAGGTAATATGGACCATAACCAGCTTTGCCAACATATGCATGCGTTCGTGCTCACTCTTGCTCTCTCACAATCTTGACTTTAATATAAGTAAAAAAAAAAAAAATTGAGACCTAATTTTGTCACATCCTTAGATGTAAACAAAACATGTTTAGAACAATGGGAACAGTTCAGATCTCACCATGCAAATTGCTTCCTGACTAGAAATAACATAGAGTTAGTTCTATAGTGCACTTAGCAAACTTCTGCTGCAGAATTTGATTCGTAGTTTCACATAATGTGCTTCTTATCAACAGTTTCCCAACGACAGATCTGCATGTAGCAGCACTCACAGGAAATGGGTAAATGAAGCTGAGATGATATCCGTATGCATTTGCTGGGCTTTCAGCAAAACGTTTGTTGTGCAGTTCCTTTGACCCTTGTCTGTACAGGGTGATTTGGTTTTTGGTTATTGTGGCACAGTAACTTGTGCATTTTAATTAAGCCATGCTTCTGTTGCCTTCAGTGCTAGATACATGTGACTGCAGTGTGAGTTACTGTTTTCAGATGGCACCTTCTTTTCTTGCCATTTAGGTGGGTGTCTCACAAACCCCTGTGTATTGTGGTATACACTGCTGAAGCCAAGCTGAGGTCAAGCTTCAGTGTTTCCTATTACAGCTGGCTGTGACAGTGGCATCTTGTCGCTATGGGTTCCTGCTCATTGAAATCTCGCTTTTCTGGTGGGCATGGAGCAGTCATGAAGGTAGTCATGATGAATGTGCTCATGGTTGTGAAGATGGTGTGTCTGATGCCAGGGTTGCACTTTCTGCTGCTCAGAAAGTTACTGATAGCTTTGTATAGCTGGGATTTCAGGGATATTTCAAGTTTGTTTTAAGGATACATGTTTTCTCTAGCCTTTACGTCACACATTTGTATATAGAAAGCAATACTGGAATTTTGTACTCTGAGGCATGGCTGATCGCTAGTGGTTCATACTGCACATTGGCAGTAGAGGTTCAAGATGTTGGTGTCTTTGGGTTTCGGTTGTTCCCCTGCTGCTAAGGGTATGCTCCTGCCCCTGGATCATAGAAAAGGACTGTGTGACTGTTGGCTAAAATTTCCATGGAGAATTTTGCTTGGGGTTTGAAGGAAGATTGTCTTTATTTATTTATTTATTGTCTAATGGTAAGGTTAGAGGCTTATGAAGAACTGCCATGCACTATAACTTAATCCTCTATCTTCCTCAGTATTTACTTGAGAAGGGAAAGCATCTGATGAAGCGTGGAGAAGGAGAGGTTAACGTAGTTTAAGATGACTTTGAACAACAATCAAATACTTTTTCCAAAATACTGTTTACCTGGGATATATGGCTAGGAAAGCATTTGGTTCCTCTTGGAGACAGGCATGTACTTCTTGAGTTTTTCAGTTATAAAAAATGTTATTGTGACATGTAAATGATAAAAATGAAATGCTTTAAAATATTTTATAAATAATGAGAGCTTCAGAAAGTATTTCCTGATCTGTGAAATCTTATGAAAGTTTTGATGAAGTATTAGAACTTTATTTGGAAACTACTACTGTGAGACTCTGAAAGTCTTATTTTGTTGCTATTCTATCAAACCCGTGATTGCTTTTTTCATTGCTTAACCTTTTGTTAAAGGTCATAACATTATTATTAATATGCTGCATATTGTCACAGATTGGGTACTTTAATGTGCGTATGAGTGTTCTATAGAGTTACTTTTTATTTAAAAGTCAGATTGTTTAAAATGTTTGTTAAAGTGATCTGGTGGCCATGCAAATATCCTTGCTGGAGTTGTTCTTTTTGGTGGCTTACGGCCAGTTCTATAGTGTTGTACTGACTTAAGCAGTCTCCAGACACGCATGTGGTGCATCAGTCATATTTCCAATCTGCACGAGCCCAAAATCAATGTAGGTATAGAGGAAAAATGTACAATTTGGTCTTGGTAAACACTATAGTGATCTTCAAAGCCGTAAAAGATGAGCACACAAAGGTTATTGTACTGAATGTGAAATGAACTCAATGCATTCTGAGTCTGCAGTGTTAATCAGGCTTCATCGTGCTGGTTAATACCTCCCAAGAGTGGTTGGAATGAACGTCATCTAAAAATGCACATAAGCTACGGCTGATGAAAACTACTGTGCTGTGAATAGAAGACTGAATAAGAAATAATCATCTTTATCTTCATGATGGATTGTGGAACAAATCCTTCCAGTTTTTGTCACACATGGCATCTTGGTCTGTAGCGTTTCCTTTGTTTTGATTTGACAGTAAGAAAAATGTTTTTTTAAGTTATATTTGGTTAATATTTTACAAGGCCTCAAACTGTTGCTTTTATACTATTTATGCTTTCAAAAAGATGGTATTTTGCAGTCTTTTTTATTTGCATTGTCGAGAAGGATGTGTTGAGATAGAATAAAAATGTCTCTTATCTTATCTTGCTGCTCCAGAAGTGTACTTTGGTTTAAATGAAATCCATAATTTTCCCTTGTTGGTATGACAACAAAAAACATAAAGGTGAAATTAGAGTAAGAATATAGATGAATGTTAGCTGTATGTGCTGTAGCAGTTCAATAAATCACTTAAATTTATGATTAAAGAATAATATTTCAGTATGGAACGCAGTCAAACAACACTTTTAAGAGGAGGAAGAGCAGTAGAAAGAAAGAGTCGTGTGTGGTTAGTGTAGTATTTCACTGTAATAGTAAATCAATTCCCTTTGTCAAGGTATATGAACAGATTTATGAGTATGTACATATATAGGGCAATTAGTAAGCAATCTTATATAGGACTAAGATATCTAGTTTTGCGCTGTAACCTTTTACATACAATTTATCTCAAAGACGTAATGCCTAAAACTTTCTAAATGTTACTTCTAAAGGAGAAAATGGGGAAGAAAAAAGAAGGGAAGAAATAATGCCTTATTTAAAAAAAAAAGTTACTGTATGTAGCATTCCATGTGCTTAGAATTAAATTACCTTTCAAAATTATTAAGTTTGATGTAATCTCTCAATTTTTGTCATAATGATCTCTGCAACAGTATTTCTGTGTCTTTTGAAATGAAAATCTTCGAGAACCTCCTGATACGCCTGAATGCTTTACATTCAAGTGCAGCCCTGAAAACTGGAAGCTGTGGGAAATGGTCCAGTTCTGTGCCTTTAAGCATGTGCAAGCCTCACATAAGGGAAAGCAACGTGTGTGCAGGCTGCAGGTAGCACGAGACATGCCCTTCTGGGTGCCTGGGAGCGAATCAGCAAGTGTGATCTCGGTCCATATCTTAGCCATTAGTTTCTCCTCAGAGAAGCCTTTGTAGCTTCTCAGTAGGTTCTTCAGAGGTGGGACCATGAATGTGTGCAGCGGAGTCCTGCTCCCAGAAGATGCCTGTAGGCTACAAAGCAGAAGTAAAGGGAATAAAAAAGGAAGTTGTGACTGATCTGCACCTGAGCAAGTAAAAGATTCATTTTCTGTACAGAACTTTAAAGATAATCTGTTTAGGTGTCATCTCGCTCTTGGTGGCTACCTTTATAATACTTCTTTCCTCTTAATTTTTCTCTGTATTATAGAAAATACAAGGCTGTAAGACTAAGGAACAGAGGCTAAATAATCCATACCATAACTTAGTCCTTCCTGAAACAGGTAACTGGATTGAAAGAGGGTTCAAAAATGATTAGAGTAGTGAAGGTCTAGCCGGAGAAACAAGTGTATTCTTTCCATGAAAATTCTTTGGGATATACACAGACAAGTTAATTGCTTTTTCTCTCAGAAGCTGAAAGCACCACCATCACTGAATTTTTGAACATCACTACATATCCTCTGCTCTTTAGCAAGTCACTTGTTCTCCTTTGGAGAGTTGGAGCAGCAGCTACCTGTACGGGAAGGAAGAAGAGGATTTGTTTGATAAGGTCAGCACTGTTGGTCTTAACCATCTGCATGCTAAGTGAAAAGGACATTTTTTGAATACGTTTCTAAATCATCTCCAGCCTGCTGTCATCCTTGCTTATTGTAACATCAACTACTTTGAGGTCCTCATCCACGTAAGGCGAGCTGACTGCAGCAGGGCTGCGCGCGGTGCTGGTCGGTTGCAGGCTGCCACAGCGCTGCTGGCGCTGGGTACAGGGCTGGAACTGTCTGGTGGGGTGACACAGCGCGTCCATCCTGTGGGGTTTGTGTTCGGCAGAGGGCAGCAGTTCTCATAATCCAGCGGTCAGGTCGGGGAAAAAATAGGTGGTTATGTGCTGCAGGTTACAGAACGGATAATAAACGTGGTGGAGGGATGGCAGGGTCCCGTACCTGGATGAGGCTCCAGTTCACTGGGAGAAAGGGAGGTAAACCCGAGGCAGCAACCCCCTTTTGTAAGAAGCAGAAATTAAAGAAAAGGTTTTGATATCAGAAGTCAGAAAACTGACACAAGGTCCCGTGTGGTCTGGCAGGTCAGGTAGGTCGGGAGGTAGTCACAGGACCTTACGAACAAGACTTCAGAAGGACACCTGTAAAATTTATGATTCTCCCTGTTGGCTCCTATTGCAGTGTAAGGCTTTTGAGGTGGAAGCAGAAGAAAAAAGTTTTTGCTTGTATGAAGGTCTCTTTTATGTATGTTTATATATATCAAGGGTTTTTTTGAGGCACAACAGGCATGTAATTTATGGGCATGTTCTTCCATCTTTCACCTGCTGAAAGGCAGGTGAGGGAGGTAGGAGCCCACTAACAGCTGGTTTCTGGTTGCTTTATCCTCCAGTACAGTGTAACCCTAATCACCCCTGAAGCAGGTTCAAAAAACCCTGAAGAATAAAAGATTGTTTAAAAAAAAAAAGTTAAGAGTTGAAACAGTGTCATGATTTTGCATAATTCACAATGGATACCACTAGAAGGAAATCTTGACTGCATTGAAGTACGTCTGTCATCAGTGAGGCAGGGTCGTAGCCTTATATTTTTTCTGCAATGAAAAATGCTCAGTTCAGGATACAGACTGAAAATTACAGCACTGCTCAACCATTGTACTTGAAGCAGTGATAGTTGTGTCTAGGAGAAAGGGATAAGGCAGACGAGCATTACTGTTTTCTTGAATAGAGGTTTGTATATGGACACTTTTATTTTTTAAAAAAGCATTTATTGAAGTTTAGAGTCAGCTTTTACTGGACCAGAGCACTGTAATGGTTCCGTCATTTCCTGTCAGTCCTAAACCTGTGCTAAACTTCTGGAAGCGCACAAACACTCATGATGGGTAGGTATTTTCCCTGATGCTTGCAGATTTGTTGTTGTTCCTGTGATGATGGTCCAAACTGGGGATTGAGGTTTTCAGGTGTTCCAGTTAAGTGCAAATGGCTTACTTGTGAAGGTGCACAAATGCAGGAATTAAAAGCAACCAGCAGGCCTTGTTTAGGGTTTCCTTTGAAGGGGAAAAATAGCCCTCAGGAGCTGAAAAGCCAGGCTGGCTGGTGCACCAGTGCATCAGTAACGGTAAGCCTCTCCTTCCTTGTGCCGGGCTACCAGCGGCCTTTAACTGCCTCATCTCTGCCCGGGGCTGGCTCCTCGGCATCATGACGGAGCTTTCTTGCTAATCAGCTGATCGTGCTCAGCAAAGAGAGAGGGTGGCCAGCCTTCTTGTCTCAAAGTCCTTAGCTTAGCTGTGCTCTGTTGTCAGACAGTTCTTGTCATCCGTCTTCAACGTGAGCTTGAATCTCTTCCCTGGAGAGAGCTTTACCAAGGGTAAGTGAAGAAATCCTTCAGGTTAAGATAAAAGCACAAACAGCTCTTTGCATTCATCCATGCTCCAGCATCCCATGGATTAACTGTTCCCCACAGGTGTTCTCCAGCTCTGTTAAGGCTCTCACAGCAGGTATTTCCAGACATACAAATCAAAGCTCCAACTACAAGTGTGACGATCCCAGTATAACACTGGGGAGTCTCCATGTAGGAAATTTTGGTTTTAGTAATCTGTCGGTGAACGTTGTTAATCCTGCCCTTTACGCTTACCTCCATGAAGCATATCCTTTGCATACAGCCCACATCACAAACTGCTGAGTAGGCAAAGGTGAAGGAGTGAACACTGTTCCTGTTTGAAAAGCAGCTGAACTGCTATGGAAATGGTCTGCTCTGATTTTAGGTTAGCATTACTTGGGTTTAATACCACTTTTGGTGTTTAAAGAATGTGGAGAAGCAAAGAGGAAGTTATACAGTTAAGCTGTCTCATGAATGACACAGGAGTTAGCATCTTCCTCAGAAGTATTATTTGAACTGACAGCATCTACAAACTGGTAGCTGACAGATAGGTTTGGGGTGTTGCATTTAACAACAGTATTTCCCTAATGTGACATTGTTTTCAGTTATGGCTTATTTTTTCATGTTTCCACCCAGCTTCTCAAAATGCTTTTTGATTTTTGGTTATTTATCTCTGGTTATGTAGCTGAAAATGCATTATATTTATTTGTCACACAAGCCAAATAATGAGGAAGAAGTTGAAGACCTGTACTTAAAAGCTGCATGTAGGCTGCTTGCCTTGTCAGAAAAGGCAAACCATGAACTGATTTGAACACACTGGATCTAAAAGCTGTAACTTGTTTTCATGTCCACATATTTTTTTCTAATGTTAAAAATGAAGAAAATTAATCAGCTAGCATTCCTATTATCAGTTAACTAGCATTCCTCATGCCGTGGCCACTAAGAATATACAATTGTGATAGAGATCAGAATGTGTCTAAAATCTATTTAGGAATGTGTTTAAAACAAAAACAAACAACCCCCCCCCAAAACGAGAAACACACACATCTTCTATTTGTACGATATTTTATTCCATGCTATATTCTTGGTAGTTGGGGAACGCTATGTCAAAGGCTATTGATAGAATAATTAAGGCAACAAATGTTTACGTAGTGAGTGTTGGTTTTATTGTGTAAAGAAAACCAGAAAGCTTTGGTAGTGAGAACGTCGCTGTGTAGGTTTGCATGTCACACTTAGTTTAAACTTGACCTGACTCTAGAAATTTCATACAAGTAATCTGTCCGCTAAGGCAAAGCTGGTGCTGAAAGCAGTGTACAGCAGAGTGTGAGTGTGGATTGTGCAGCTGTTAATTTCATTGCCAAACAAATGAATAGGCAGTCACTTGCAAGTCTTGGGAATCTGCACTAGCTATCATTGCCACTGTATTTCGTTTTTTTAATGAAGTTCTCCTTTTTGCTGCATTGTGCTGTTTTATTGTCTCAGTTCAGTTTATAGACTCCCTTTAGGGGAAGGGGAAGTGAAGACTGACTATCCAGTCCAGCCTTTATGTAGCCTACCTAGCCAGTTCCTCCACTTGTTACAGGAGCGTAAACTCTGCTAGAAATGCTGTAGTACAGGCTAGCAAGATAAGTATTTATACCAGCATTCTTAACTGATTCTGGCAGGCCTAATAAGTTGGTAAAGTTCTTGGCCTGGCAGTTGTGTAGTACTGCTGTTGTGGACTAGTCACCACTGAAGATATTACGTGAAATATGGAAAAAGTGAAAAGCAATCCCACTTTCAAAGACTTGCTGGTGACCTTTAAATTAGGGCTGGGAGTCTCATCATAAACTGCAACCGCAGGATACATGACTTACTTCGCTTTTCTTCTGCTCTGAAAGGTTGTTTTCAATGAAATTACCACTTATTACAGAAAGGTCAAATTCATAAACTACATCTCAAATAAGCAGACAGTGACCTTGTTTATCTCAGTACAATGTTCACAATTTCATAATTCTATGCTTTTTTTTAAAAAAAGCTGTTGTTTTTCATTTATACCATGTTGAAAATAGACACGTTTTATGGGCTAGACTCTGAACTGGTGCAGATTGTTTCTGTTCACTCAAATGGAACAATGGTAAATAATGCTTGGAGCAAGGTTTGGTGCTTTGTAATAATTGTTCTTGAATTGGTCTTCGTCTAGTCTCCCTTGGAAAAAAAATGCTTGAAGACTGTTTTCAAAATGTTACTGTGCACATGCTGTCGTACCTACTGAGACTCTCAATGTCATATGCTGCAGGGTAACTTAGACCTGTGTTGTGTGTTTTAGTTGATAACTTGCACGTAGTTATGGAAATGATGGATAACACTTACAAAAGCCTGTAGGAGCCACTGGATTTCAGTGTGACTAAATTCTTAAATTGTTTAGGAACTTGTTCTTGGAGCAGATTTTACAGCTCTGAGTTAGATACCTAAAGAACGTCTTTTCCCAAGGCATGATGAAGACGTTTAGAAACAACTGTGTTACACAGAAGGTTCTCCTTCAACAGGAGATTCAGCCTGTCTTTGGAAAGGAGTTCTTACAAAAAATGAGCAGTTGCTCTTCTTTTCAACTTGGTGGCTTTGTGTGCCCGTGGTTCCTCTGTAATATCCCTATTTTATTTTTTTATTGATGTATTTAAAAAAAAAAATACTGATGTTGAGGGTGTCTTGCATTTCAATTCTTGTTTTATGTATAATAAAAAACTCTAGCCGCTGGGATGTTACAGACTACCTGTAGAGGAGGAGAGGAATCTGCAGGAGAGTGTGAGACGTTGAGTACCAGGATAGCCTATGACAGATGTGGAAACTAGAGTCACGTCTCAGCAGCTGGGAACATATGGATGTTAGTAGGGACAGCATTTCCACCAGTGGCTGGTGGTGTCTTCATGCTTAATACTGAATTGATTTTTTTTAACTGGTAACTGTCAAAAATTAAAATCCTAGTGATGTTTTCTGAGCTGTTATGTGAAGTACTTCAGTACTCTCTTAGATCTCTAAAACCTCGTATTACAGTGTGTATAAACATCATACATCAGAAACCGGTAACTATTTTCTCCTTTCAGTATATGCAGGTGGTCTTAGGCCGTATTAATAGAATCACAGGATGGTTTGTTTGTGTTGGAAGGGATTCTTAAGGATGATCTAGTTCCGACTCCCCTGCTGTGGGCAGGGACACCTTCCGCTAGATCATGTTGCTCAAAGCCCCATCTAACCTGGCCTTGAGCACCTCCAGGGATGGGGCATACTCCTGTTTTGTAGGTCTTTGCTATATACTTTAAATTGTTATTTTTGATTTTACATACTTGAAAGGACCAGGAACTTCATCCATGTTTTCTCCCCACAACTCTGCTGACATTTGGATACTATCTGGATGAAATCTTGAATGGAGGACAGTGGCAATGTGCTACTTGTCTAAGACAGCCATTGGAATTAGTTAATCTGTTTGGTTGGGGTGAGGGGGCGAAACACCCCAAAAACGGATTTTTAACCATATTTAAACTCTTAAGGTTTTTTTTAGATGTGTGTCTAATATTAAAAGCTAATCTTGAAAGTCAGGGAAATTTGGATGCAGTGTAGGTTCTTCAAGTAGAACTTCAGTCTGTTTTTATTTGGCTAGTAAGAGAAGCATGTCTATATATATATATATATATACAGTTTTTCTTTTAATGTCTTTTTAATGTCAACGTATTCCTGTACTTGTATAGAACTTAAATTGTTATCTAAACGCCTGCCAAGAGATGGCAGTGAAGTGCTGTTCAATGTGGCAGATGAGATCGTAGGAAAATTTGGTAGCTATGACAATACAGAGTGTTCTTCCCTGAGGTTTTTGGTGGCCTCTCCTAGAACAGACCGACATATTTATGAGCTTGTTTCCTAGATCCTGTGGGTTGAGGAAAATAAGCAGAAGTTTAAATGATTGCCTGATTTGCAGTACTCTTCATTCATCTCTGGAAAGCGTTAAGCTTCCATCCTGTGTGCAGAGTAGGTTTCCAGACTGTGTCTTGGCTCTTCAGTCTAAGAAAAATCCAGAAGCAGTTCATAGGCTGGGCATCTTTTCCAGGTTGTAAAGCTGATATAGATCCACTGACAGTAGTGATGCAACACTGACTGCTGTTAGCTATGGTATATTAAAAATAAAAAAATCCATAACCCCCCAATATGAGTCACCTTGTATTTCTACTAGGCGCTGTATACATTCAAGTGTGGCAAGGCTTGTAGGCTGAGATACTCTTTTATTTGTCAGAGTTACAAGAACAGACACACTTTCTGATATGAAAGCTCTTCGAGTCTCTGTTGTAGAGAGACACACCGGAACATGAGCTGTTAATAGTGAAAAACTTTTTTTTTGCCTTCTAATAACAGTGTTTTATGGAAAAGGTGGGTAGGAGGTTAGAGGGATAGTTGAAGAGTGCTACATTTCATTGTCAATATCAAATGTTGAGACCACAGAAGAGGCATCTTTGTTCTGTTTTGGTGGGTTGTGCCTGCATTTGACAGATGCATGTGAAGTCTGTAATAATTTTAGTGTTTGTACTTTCCTGTACAACTGTAATTTAGTTTCAGATGTCAGTCAGAGGCAATCTGTAGATAATAATTGTTTGGGTGCTGGTGCTGAGAGTTCTGATTTAGAAGAAAAGTCCTGAAGAGTGAGTGAAGCCTTGCTGTTCATCTTCAGAATAAACACCATCACCTGACCTGAGCTAACCTTCCATCAAGCATTGTACTGCAGATCTCGTGTTCTGTATAGTTCTGCATTGCATTCTGTCCCACTGGTATTGGAGAGTGGTGTTTGTGCTGCACTGTAATCCCAGTGCATTTGCTCCCTTGCCATTGTATGTGAAAGGCTTAAATTCAAGCTGAAAACCTGTTTTTTGAGAGTGCCACTTTTTAGAACAAATATCTATAGAGAAACAATTGATACAGTTCATTGCTAAAATCTGGACTATTTCCATGACATTTCTGTTGTGGTGACCTGCACAAGACCATGAAGTAGCCATAGCTAAGCACTGTGTTCCTTCTTGTCCCTGTAAAAGTATATTTGGGGACCTGTGAAGAAAGATACAGTAAGAGCATTTGTTTTTTACTTACTTGACCAGCACTCAAATTGGCAACAGTTTTCCTTAGCTTTTCTGCTTAAGGATACTATTCTAACAAAAAGCATTTCTCATGCATTTTACTCCCTTGCTGATGTAGCAGTTTAAGCATATAAATAATGCTCCTTCTGTCCTACTTGGATTGCAAATGATGAATTTTGTAATCAGGTCAGTGAGCTTCAGGTGTCCCCCTGCTCAGCAGCGAGCCCTGCAGAGGGAGCTAGGGGAGGAAGCGGGGATGGTGCATCAGGCTCTGGGTGGAAAGGAGCACCGGCAGCACGACGGGCAGCGACGGGCTGGCATCCTCTCACACTTTGCTTTGGTAAGGCTTTCCCAAGCCCTGAGTGGGCTGAGGGAGTTGCTGAACAGGCTGAGGACCTGCCCAGGGCTGGAGTGAAGATGGCAAAAGGGCAGAACTGGGGGTTGGGGGGGGGTATGCACTAACCAGGAGAAATGCAGCCCCCAGCCTGCGCAGCAGCGGGGCTTGTGTTGCTGCAGGTGCAGAGGCTGGGGGACACAGCAGCTCCAGGGACCTCTCATCCAGCAGGATCTGTGGCCTGGCCCTCCAGGTGCCGTTGTCCCTTAGTGCTCCCCTGGGAGTTCTGCTCGTTTCTCCCCAACTACTGTCAGTGCCAGCTGTGTTGGATGTAGCTTGTATCTGGCTAGCTGCTCTTGGGTAACAAGAAGTGAAGAGACTGGCAAGGAATACAAAAATTGTATAAAAAAAAGATTTGGGAAGCTTTTTGGACATTTTAGGTGTGTGCAGGACCTGCTTGATGCAGGAACTTTCAGGTATATGCATATGTGTGTGTTTGTATATAATATATATGTATATGTACGTCAAGCAGACAAAGCTTTAAACCCTCCCCCCCACCACCTTGTGATTTAGCTTGGGCCCGTTCTGCAGTCTGGCTCCTCTGTGCTTTCCATGTGAGGCAGGAGCTCTGGGATCCCACCGATACCTTTCAGGACTGTTCCCCAGCTGTGTGCCAGTGAGAGTGCGGAGCAGCTGTGAGAGTGTCCTGCTGTGCAAGTCGTGGTGGTCCTGGTTTTTGCTCCGGTGACAGCAGCAGAGCACGGGGCTGAAGATGAGAGGCAAGGTGCAGTTCTTTCACTTACTCATCTGGAGACTCCTGGTCCTTGAGGGTGCAGACGGGGTGGGTGTAAACCACAGCTGTCTCCAGATGCTCCAGAGGGGTCAGGAGAGCAATGGAGTTGCAGATGTCTCGGGTGATTAAAGCCCCTCTGAAAGAGTTTTCCACTGCTCCACAAGTGACCTGAAAGTCACCAGTAATGAGCGTGGGGCAGAAAAATCTGGTAATGAACATAATTTCGTTTCTCTCCATGTATCGATATTTGTGGACCTGTGATACTGGCTCACCTTGTGTGAGAAGCTGGTTTTCACCTGTCCCGCTCATGCCTGTTGTTTGTAATACAGTGGCTTTTTTTTCCTGAGCTTCTAAGACTGAGGATAATGAACCCAAGGCTGTAACAAGACATTCTGGTGCCTGGCGGGAGGTCAGCTTGGCTTTGTTCCTTCTGAGCTTGGACGACTGTGTTCAAAGTATGCCTACGCGGAGAATTTGCCATGTTCAGCTGCATGTAGGAGAAGATGCTAAACGTTACATTCTTGGTTTCATCAGCCTGTTTACCTCAGATTAACTGTAGTGTTTCTAAAATACGTAATTTTGTAGTTCAGAAAGTAGAAATTAAGTAAACTCACCAGACTTAGTGCTTTTTCTTTTTAACTAAAGCATTTTTAAGCCACTGTAAATGATTTTATTTTTGGAGGGAGGGAGGGGGTAGAGAACCTGAGTACCCTTTGAGATAGGCACAGCTGAAAGCTACTGCTTTCAGTGGGCAGAAACAACCTGCTGCTTATTGAGTTGTTCCCCCTTGCACCTGGGCTTTTTTGGTCCAAAGTAGTTCAAATGGTCAGCTGAAGAGGCTCCCAGCATTCACATTGGATGTTACTTCTCTAATCAGTAGTAGTTTCCTAATATTCCATCTAAATTTTATTTCTTAATACAATTTAATACTGCTAGCTAATGCCTTCCAATACTATCATAAATATTTATGCGTATTCCAAATTCAAAGCTTTTTGTAATTTGTACTTGAGTGGATGTGAAATTCCTTACCTAGTGCATATCTTGTCTATTTTTTTCCATTTACTCTTGAATTTCATTGGTTTAAAAG
Organism: Chauna torquata; assembly: GCA_013399475.1. NCBI lineage: Eukaryota > Metazoa > Chordata > Aves > Anseriformes > Anhimidae > Chauna > Chauna torquata. The sequence continues at coordinate 139,147 of VXAL01001180.1, read as the reverse complement.
TTTTAATAAATATTCATTCCAATGGCATTCTTCACTTGAAGAAAATGGAGTAACCTTTGTAATGAGTGAACAAAATTTGTAACCATTTGAATACTAAAGCTAAACTCAGCTGTTCTTCATGGTGCTGACATTGGTATTGCAGTTACAAAGTCGTGATTTCAGTTAGTATGTGTCTCAGGTCCAGAGATATTGCAGGTGGCTGAAGCAGAGGCTAAAAGTTGGTTGTTGACCAATGTACAAAAGGACAAAAGTCCAGAGAGGACTGGACCTTGATCTGTGGCAGCAGAGGTCAGCGGAGCTTCAAAGTGATGTGATTCTTTAAGTTTTTTTTAAACACATCAGGAGATCTTGAAGCCCTTGACAAAAGAGGCAAGTGAAGGACTGCAGAAGTGAGGTCCTGAGAACAAATAACCCAGCAAAGCTCACCTAGCAGGACACAGTGTGGGACTGAGGTCTTCCAAGTCTGTCCTAGCTTCTGGCCGAGTTACCACAGCTAGAGCAAAGTATTCCAGCCTGCTGCTGCTGTGCTTCTCCTTGCCCTGGGGCTCTGAAGCAATCCTATTTTTTTCCCCTCTGTGTCTTAGCCAAAGACCAGTGAAGGCAGTGGGAATCCTTCCATTGACATCAACAGGCTTTTGGTTCAGCATGTTTTTGCAGAGGAGGGAACATAATCATCAGCATTAAGCGTCTTTGTAATTCATGTGGTGTTCAGGGGGGTTTAGATCAAATATTGACTAAATTCTTCTTTCTTCCTAGAAATGAAGAACTGTGTCTTGTGCCAAAAAGCATGCTGAAGCTGTTGTGCCTTATCACATGGAAACTTGTGTACAATGGCCAATCTGTGTTCCCACTTAGTCAAAATAAATGGTTGCTTAGCATCCAGAATCATCCCTGCTCAGGATTATCTCCCCATATGCCAGTATTGCAGCACTGAATGATTTGGATGTGCAGGATAGAACAGAGCCTTTTGTTGTTAATGGCTGTACAGCAGTAGCTGAAATGGTTTGGATTTCTTTAATAGTTGACTGGATTTTGTAGACTTACATGAAAAACCCATTAGTTAGTTCCAGAGTTTTTAGCTCGTATGTTCACAAACCTGTGGTCATGGGATGCTAACAAATAGAGTGGATTATTATTAACATTGAAAGTTTGCTTTGATAGCAGAGTATTGAGAAACTTTTAAGGAAAAATCATTCCTGTTGATAGGAAAACAATACGATTACCAAGGCTTTTTGCTGTCTGTCAACATTGCATGTAAATTATTTTTTTCAACCTCTCTGGTTGTTCTGGAAAGTACTTTGTGTTTCCTACACATCAGTATGGTGTACTGTGCTGTACCTTGGCTAAATTTTATTACACAGTGTGATTTGCTTACATTAATGGAATTAACTTTGTGTCTTTGCTACATTTCCGTGCTTAAAAGACTTCCAACATGAGTGAATCTGTCTTATTTTCCATGCAAGCTCAGAATATTTTCTTGTGCTTCTTAAGTTGTGGTCTATCTCATGTCAGAGCTTGCTGCTGCAGACAGCAGTTAAGGGGTAAAAGCTGACTTGACCTCGTTAGGGAAATACAATCTGCAAAATGTACACTGGTGGAGGCTCTCCTTGCTGAATTCCATATTTTGATTCCTGATTTGCTTTGTCTTTCCATCTGTTCATCTCATCTGCAGCTCTTCTACTGTCTTTCACCGAAGTCTGCTCAGAAGCTGGTAATTACTGGTCCATTTAATCGTGTGCCAGGCTGTTTTGGGACTGGCTGCCGACTTGCTCCTGCTGTACCGGTCTGCTTTTGTTCCCCTGACTCAGAGCTGGTTCTCTGTTTCATTCTCTGACATAGGCACTTTCCTTGCAATGGAAAGACTGACGAGATTTTTAGGGAAAGTAACAAAACCAGGACCCCATTTTTTCACAGACTCTACTTTTTTGTGTGGCCTTTTACCTGAGTGTTGTCCTTGTATTCTGTCTTTTCTGTGTCATTTCAAAGCTTGGTGCTTCTTGTAGTTCTGTCCCATAATCTTACTGTGTCAGTTTTTCTTCTGGTATGGTTGGAATACCTTTTCTTTCATCACTGTGAAGAATTAGTTGAGCAGTCCTTCCTGAGCTGTGTATTGTAAATATTTTTATATTTTTTTGCCTCATGTTCCCCCCCACCCTTTTAGGGGGAGACAGTTGAATTTCATGCTAGTCTAAATGCCCAGCAACTACGCTGGTTTCTGCTGTGTCACACTGGATTACTGGTATGACTGAGATCAGAATCCGACTGCTGGCTGCTTCTTACAAGCTGTAGAAATGGAAAACTGCTCGTATTGATCAGAGCCAGCCACCCTTCAGTTTTGGTCTCACGGTGCTTTTTAATTTTGGTTTTTGAATGAAGGTGCTGGTATTGCAGGCTTGGCCTGCTTAGAGGAGGTATTTTCAAGTCCCGGATGTAAACAAACACAAGTCTGCAGTCATGAAACGCACTTGAGCTTGTTTCTTGTGGCTTGAATTTTAATTCTAGAACTTGAGAAGGATGCATACTCTGTTAAAGGAATTGGATTATGTAATTTTTGTCTAAGATTCAGATTATTCTTTTAAAGTAAGAATTGGAAAAGAGCTTCAAACTTAATACTATGAAGATGTTTCCCTTCCTCTCACTTCCCATTGTTTTCCCAGTGGCTTTGGAAACTTAATTAAATCTAAATAAATTTTTGTATCGTGCTTGGCACACAGTGCTATTGACAGTGTAAACAAAGCAGACAAATTGGTTAATGCACAGGAAAGAGATGGCAAAAAGAAAAACAAAACAAAACTAGCCTGCTTACAGTGGCTACAGTGGGGACTGATTTTTTGCATTTCTAACATCACGTACAGCAAAAACATCAGCAGTTTCCAGCTGTTTCACTTGCAGTCTCTCTAGTCCCACGTCCTGTTCATCCGCTGTGTTTCCCGATCCCGCCGGTCCTGGCGCGGTGGCCGGCTGGGCTGCTGCTGGCGCTGGGCGCGGGCCGGGCAGCACTGCGGCCGGAGAAGCCACCGGCTGCCCCTTCCGCCCTGCTTCGGGTGCCCTGCACCCACGTGTGCTCGGCCTTCCAGAGCCGCTTCACAGGGGTGCTCCCTGCCAGCGGAGCGGGTACGCTCGGTATTGCTTTTCGGAGCGCGTCAGTTTTCTGGGAAATATAATGCAGTGAAATGCAGCTCTTGCTAAGGGAATGTTTGCTTTTTGTTTGCTGGTGATGTTTGGTGGACTTTGTTAGATGGAAGGCCAGAATATATGAGCAGTGGTACTTTTTGCCTTTAAAAGCTGTAAATTGAATCTCTGGATACATAATGTAGCTAAATTTTCAGAAGAGATGCATGGTTGCGTTTGCCTTTATTCCTGGGTCACAGCTGGAGACTGCTCAGGGGAGAGGGCAGAGCCCAGCCCCGGTGCAGTCACTGACTGAGCAGCTCCTGCGCTGCTCTGGGTCTGCATGGATTTTGGATGCATCAGTGCGAAGAGCCATACTTCATAAAATAGGTGCATACCTCCTGGTTTTGTACCACGCAGTCACGTGCATTAGAAACCATAAAATGATTGGTTGGACCAGTTTAAATGATTGGTTGTGATTTGCCCCAACAAAACCAGCGAGAAATAGTTTAGGTTGTGCAAACGTTCCTGTGTTCGCGGAGGTCAAAGGAATTGTGACAACTGACACCAGCTGAGGATCAGCCACTAAGTGACACCAGGTTGGTTGATTACAGAAATGAAAATATTTTCATATACACTTGAATAAGCTTCTACCTGAATGACTTTCTGGTTTTGTTTCACTTAATTTTAAGAGTGAAATAATGTAGTATAGAAAAATACTATATATACAAATTATTTGAAATGCTGGGCCTGTGTTAACATTAGAACAACAGAAGTTTATCACCATTATGCACATCACCACTGCCATTTCCATATTTCTTTTCTGCAAAGTAACTATAACCGGGATTCTGACACAGTCTCTGAGGTTCACAAATTAGCCTTTCAATGTACATTCCTGGTGCATGTTGATTTGATTTTGGTTGACTACGATAAGCTGGTATAGGCTGTCCTTTTTCCCTACCCCCACATGCTGTTTAAGTCCTTAATGACTCATTAGATCCGTGTTCAGTAATATAGCGTGCAAAGTACTTTTAAGCATTTAAACAAAATAGAAATTGAAATACTGAGAAACTGAGCTTTTAAAAAAAAAAAAGCAATCACTGTGTGTGTGAGTTGTCTATGCCTCCATGAAGACACTCTCAGTCCCTGGTTACTCTGCATGTTTGGTGGAGTAAAGTGATTTTAAGCATCCTATTTTTGAAATATGTCAACTCTTGTTGACATGGCGAACATGATGACATTGCCTACAACAGGATCTGCAGGCTGAAATTCCTTCAGTAAACATTGCCCTAATGTTGAAGAAGTTTAGCATTTTGTTAATCCTTGTAATAAGAGATACTTTTGTATTCTGAATCATTTTTCCCTGTGCTGTCAGTGAGATGTGTGTCTGTCAGTACTGAATGCTGTAAACTTCTGTGCTTTGTAGAGAAATGGGCTCTTCCTAAGAGTTGTGTGCAGATTTCAATGTAGTAACTCTACCTGGGGTGTTTCATGGAGCCGTCAGTCTGATCACCTTCTCTCAGCTTGGCTCCTGACAGCCAACGAGATGCTTCTTACCCGGCAGTTTTACACCTGAGCTGAACGTCGTGGCACCTGTGGGCTCTGACGGCCGCTGGGGTGGGAGCTGCAGCGGCTCTGACGTGGGGCTGCTGCGGGCAGCCTGGGGCCGGCTGCAGTCGCGGCCCCTCTGCCCGGGGCTCCCAGCAGCCGCCCCGGGTGCTGGCCGAGCTGTGCCCAGGCACGCTGTCAGCTGCCGGGCCCCGAAGCAGCTCCTGTGCCTGTTAAGCTGTGACTTGTGGAGGTGACTTACAGAGCTTTTTTTGTTGGTGTTTTTTTTTTTTTCCTCCCCTCTTCACTCCTTAGAGAAGAACGATCACCTCTGTCTGGTCCGTGTGTAGTGTTGCTTCCATGCCTGTGGCACGGCCCTTTCTTTAAGGTTTTCCTGCCCTGTGCCTTTAAGAGTAGAGGGAAAATCAGAAGCTGAAAGCATGCTGAGCAGAGCATTCTCTAGATTGTGATTCCAGTGGCTATAAGGGAAAAAAAGACCCTGAGGTGACCTATCATTGTTTGCTTCTGACTTGTACAACTTATTGAAGCTGTCAGTTGTATTGTGTGGCGTTTGCATAATAGTGACAGCAACAGCCCATGCTTTCCAAGGAAAAGGAGAGGAAGAACAAGAGTGAGTAATTAACAAAAAAGTCAGGTCTTTCAAAATGTGACCTAGGCCATCTGTAATGCTTGTGTTTTTTTTTTTTAAAAAAAAACTTCTACAGCTTGTAGGGAAACATCTGTAGAGGTCTGTTTCAGAGTAGAGGTATTTGCCCAGGTGTAAGTTGCTAAAATGATTGAAAAGAAAACTGTTCAAAGCAAACTTTAAAGTTTGAGAAATGCTTTATAAATAAACCTAGACTTGAGGGGAGAAAATATAACCGTAGCATTGACTTTCTTTGTGATAAGGTCTATGAGAATTTTCTCAAATAATTAGTAGGATATAAATACATGAGTTCAAAGAAATGTGCAAATCTCTTCTGACAAACATTATTATCTGGGGGCATTCTTTTTATCTGCAGGCATTGTTTCTTGTGCATCCATGGTTACTTATGCTCCCAGAAGGGGGGGGGAAAAAAAAAGCCTATCTGTTACTAGGTATCATATTTTACCTCTGGCTAAAACTATGATGGGTGAAACAATTTTTCTGCATATTCTATCCTGGGACTCAGTCAATAACTAACCCAGAGTAAAAGTTAATTACCAGCCAGTTGGCAATGCCATTAAAAGCATGCCCAGAGGTAAGAAGAGGCGCATGAGATAGGAAGGAGGTAAGAAGAGAGCACTTTTCAGTAGGATTGTGTGCAAAAGGGAAAATAATAGTTTATCTACATAAAGTAAGAGAAGATAAAAGATAATTCAGTGATTAAATCTGATATGCTGAAGTCTTGTGTAGTGTAAAAACAAACAAGGTATTTCAGATATTTTTGTTGCTTACAAAAATTACGAGGCAAGAATACCCTGCATGATGGTGCTCTGGGTATATTTACTTCTGAGACTTCTTTACATACTTGCCTCATCAAAAAGAACTGCATGAAATGAAGTGTCAGGAGGGCTCTGACAGCCCCTCTGACGCCCGTTGCGGTCAGCTGAAATTTCAATGAGTAGATATGTTTGTGCTTTAACAAAAGTCTGTGTCCTGCATCTCAGTCTGTGGCCACCTGAGACCAAATAGTTAGGGGGGTAAAAACAAAACCGCAACCAGCAGCATGTCTTCCTCCTCAGTACTGTTTGACTCATGAAAAGTAGTATCACATGGGTATGGCAGCAGGCTTTTCGCTGATCAGGTGTTCTCCGGTCTGATTTCTCCATGATTACACAGGGTGTGCGTTCTCTGATCAGAGCTGCGGTGAAGTCAAGGTGTGTGCTGAGCCGCTGCTGCGGGGAGCAGACCTGCAGCGTGCCCCGCTGTTGTGGCAGCCAGAAGCGAAGCACTGTGCCATCAAAAATCAGTGGCATTCACATTTTACAAGGCCAGTAGAAATTCACAGACAGAATCTTGAATAAAATGCTACCTACACAGGCTGCGAATATATTGCTGTTCCAAGGAATGCTGTACTAACCAGATAACTTGTCAATACAGTTTTATCACTGCAGTTTTTGTGTGCAGTTCTTATCGGGCTGCTGCCATCTGATAATGGGCAGGCTGAAAACATATTTGCTCTCACTTTTTATATTCATATCTGGTTTACTACAGAAGGCAAAGATCACATAATATTGGTTTCAACATATTCCAGGCAGTGTCTTTTTTTTTTTTTAAGAACAGCAGTTCTTCATCTTGCTGAAAGGGCTGGCTTGTCTAGGTGACCATTCCCTGTTTGTCCGTTTACACTCTTAACCAATAAATCTGTTCCGCCTCTTGTCATCTGGTACGTGATGAGTTGTTAACTTTTTCAAGCAGTGGTGGTGGTCCACACAAAGATGCCATATACCACACAGCATGGTTGATATTTTTCATGAACGACTGCTAGGAACTAGGATTTTCTCTGGCACTCCTACGAAGTATTTTCCTCATTTCCTTTGCTGGGAATCAGCGCAGCACATGCAGGCGGCGTGTCCTTTTCTGTGAGGGGCAGATGCTCGCCTTACGTCGGTGCCCGCTGGCGGGGACATGCCCGAGCTGGCCTCGGCTGCCCCGGCACGGCCGTGGTAACAGAGCTCAGCCGCTAGCATCACGCGTCAGCTCTGGGATGGGGCCAGCCGGTTTAAAATCCTCACGGTATAGGCACAGCCTAAATAATCGTGACGGAAGACTGCATGCTGAAATGACAGCTACGATCCTGTGGAAAGATTTGTGTTTTAAGAGGTTCAGATCATTTTGCTTCCTTTGTATAGCATTTTGGTGGCTTCATGGTGGCTTGTAGCATTTTCAGCTTTACCGTGTATGGCAGCAGAAAGGCGGGAGTAAGCGCAAAAACTGGTCCGAGATACTCACTTGGTGTAGGTTCCTTCCTAATGTGCTGTTTAGTATGAGTTTGATTTAACTGCTTGAGAAAAATGCCTGGATGTTGTTCAGCCTAGGTAAAAACAGCCCCGTTCTGTCAGCTGCTCTGTGTTTTAATAAGCCTTGTGCGAAGAGTGTGTGTTTCATGGCATAGCGGAGGTGACCTAAGAGACTTGTGGGTAATAATTCATCTTCTGTAGTAATGAGCTTTCTCTCACCCTCTTTGCTGTTTTCCATCTGCCTTAGGATTTCACTAAGTAAAAAATTAAGGATGTTACAGATCAGAATTCAAATTCTGCTTGTTGTGAAGAACGACCGTTCGTTGTATGACGAGCCAGAAGGTGTGCTGGTAGGGTGGAGGTGCACGTGCTGCTGCCCTTTGCAGGGGATGCCAGGGAACGGATGCCTGATTCAGAGTACTGAATTTAATGTTAAATGCATAGGTAGATCCTCATTCAGTCGGGACTCGGTAGCTGATTGCAGTCTCAGCTTCGTGTACATTGACAACCTTCCTGAATAGGTAGGCATCTCATTGCTGCAGCTCCAGTTAGATGGGACACACTGAGGAATCGGATGCACTGAAATGTCTGTAAACTTTGACTGCAGGATGGCGATGCTGCTGTAGTTGTGCCTAGTGGAATGCAGAGCACCAGAGACAAGGGTGTTGGAGCAGGCTGTCGCTAGGCAGTTCTTCCTGAGCTGTCATTTAAAGGCTGAGCACTGCCAGAGCCTGAAGGACAAGTAGGAGACAGAAGCCCTGGAAAACCGGAGCTGTGGTGTGCTGAGGTAAGAACTCGCAGGAGACCTGGAAAGCGAGTACGTATTAGGAAAGACTGTGAAGCAGCAGCAGTTGCCTGACCAGCGGAGCAGCAGCAGGCCACCACGGCACTTCAGGGAATAAAGGGGAGAACTCACTTCAGTGTCTGCATGAAAACTGGCACGGTTGTTTACTGTTAGTGTTATTTGGTTCATTGAAGAGTTTTCTAAGTGACGCATCTATATCAGTTCATTTCTAACTTGGACCCTGGCTTTCTAGATGTGACAAAAAGAAAAATTGAATATGAAAGACAGTAGGAGCTCTGTAGTAAAGGAAGTTTCTCTTAAATGGCTGATTTTAAAAAAAAAAGATACAAATGTAGCTGAGACATGGCATTAGGAAACATCTAAATTTTTAGCTGTCAATAAAGCAGTCTCTCGTCCATCCCACTTGTCTAATAATTATTTTTGTCAAAACAAGTCATTTTAGTTGGAAGAGACTAATTAAACTTTCCAATATCAGCGGTAATATACAACACAGACAAGTAAGTGAGGATATGAGGGTACCGAGTAACTTAGGGTACCAAAGAGAGCTTTGCATCCTTTACTGGCTGCAAAAAGAGAAGAATAACTGATAGCTAACCCAGAGCCCTGTAATAGGGTGCTGTCAGCTGGAGTACGTCACTTGCTTGGACGTTCTTTCACTCTGTGTTGCAGGCAGTGCCCCAAATCCTGATAATGAACTAAGTGAGAGACAAGGTTTGTGATAAGGACCATATGTAAATTATTTTTAGTAACTCTATCAGCAAGGATAAGAATAAACCAGCAGCTTTGGGGCATTTGGGTCAGGTTTCAGGTGTTCCTTCAGGGTTTGGGTACTTCAGAGTTTATATGATTTCTTTTCCCTCCAGTTGTATCAATTGATCTTATTAAAAGATAGTTTTGATGTTCAGAGGCCACAGCAGAGGTGGGTTTTGTAGAAGAAGTTTATAATATCAGTTCTACAGAACGTGGAATTTATTGAAACTTTTTTCATCTGTTTGCCTTTGCTACAAGCAGCTTTCCATAACTGAAGCTGTGTTGGTTTCATTGCAGCAGAACGTGGTGACCCTTTGTGTAAAGGAGGTCTTTTGGGATTAAGGGTCAGTTTCTTGTTGAGATCCATTGCTGTATATCAGTGTGTGAGTTGAAAAAACCTCTTCAAGGTTGTAGCAAGCTTAATCTTCAAAATCTGAGTAGAGCTTCGGTAGCTGTTGAAGTGGTGCAGAGGGTGAGCCTGTGTGCTGGCGTCCAGCTGCCCTGTCGGCAGATCCTGTGCAGGATGTTTTGATGCATTTGATTTGCTATTTACTTTGACGTTTGTATGGCAAACACAAAAATAGATGTTGTTCCAAACAACAGATTTTTGAGCTCTTTGTGCGTAGCAATGTCTGCTTGAGTAAGAGTCATCAAATTCATTATTGAGACAATCTTATCTCTTTTTTATGTCCGGGACAATGGGTAGGTCCTATTGTGTGTTTCAGAAGCTAAAATGTGTCATCTCGTGTTACAATGTTCTTTTAGGGGTTACGGGGTCCCTTTCTATGTTTTTTAAATGGTTTGGTAAGGCTAGCACACGGATAAGCTCCAGTCTGCGCTCTGGACAGTGCTTCATCCTCCCCTCCCCAGGGAGGCAAAGCACAAGGCATGACTGAATGGTCTTTTCCAGTCTTTGTTTCATAGTCCTCAGGTTTTCTGTCTTATATGGAAACTCATGTTGTGGAGTATATAGTAGGATTGAATTTTATTTATGATAATACATTCCTAGCGTTTGAAGTACTGGGGGTGAGGGGAAGTAATTAAGCTTGCTTTTCTTTATTGTTCATGATTATAAAAAGAGGATGAGATTAGTTACCTTAAGAGCATGAGGTAACTGTTGTTTTTGTTGGTGACTGGCAGATGGTGACTGTGTAATGAATGTGGATGTAGTGACAATTCAGTCACAGTAGTTCAAGAGAGAATTTCCGGACTCTGGAGAGTGGAGATGAGCTTGCTCAGCATCTGTGAGAGGAAAGCTTTCTGGTCACCCGAGGAAATTCTTTTAGGCAAGGAAACCATTGGGTGATGAAAATCATGGATGTGTTCTTCTGTATTAGAGACATAAATGTGGGCTTCTGTGATCTGTGGTGTTGGATGCACTGAAGACCAGTAGAGGAAACAAACTATTACAATTCTTTGCGTTAGTGAAACTTGCTACGTTGCAGAAAAGGACATAAATCTGAATGTTTTATACGTAGCTCTGTTTCCTTTCTGTGAAGATCAGTGATTGTTTGCACATGCATGTGCAGCCCTGATGTCAGGGAAGCTACCATCATTTGAAGGAGTGGCCGTGCCTACAGACTCTGCTTGCTTGGCATTTTCTCCCTGAACTCTGGATTATTTACAGTGCCTTTTTGTAGCCTTGGTTTTGAGAACAGGATATTGTACGTGATGAAGTCTGTGTGAGATAAAAAGAATTGAAATAGATGGATCCCAGACTTCCTTCTTGCTATGAAATCTCTGTTGTAAGGAAAAAATTGTTCTTGATTATTCTTCCATGGCTTGTGTTTATGAACAAAGAAATTGTTGAGGCTCCCTTAAAATAGTGTTTAGATACCCCTGAAATTTTCTATGATTCCTCATAGGTAGATTCCCATTAGTCTTCTATTAACAGAAAGAGAATAGTTTTTGACTATTTTTTTGACATAGTAGCTAGTTTACTCCTTCTTTTCTATAACATGAAGAAAGGCATGTATTCAAGCTCCTGTGCAGTTTTTCTCAGTTGGAGAAGTCATGGTGGAGGGACTTCTCTTTCCATCTTCACTGTGCTTTATAGAAATAATGTATTTTTTCTTGAGAAAGAAATTATAAAGGGAAAATTTTACTGATCAACTATGAAGATCAGGGTAAATTTCGTTCAAAGTTATAACTAAGTAACTGCTTTTTTACAGTGCCTTGACTAATAAGAAACAATGTGTTCTTCTACTGATTTGCAGAAACTTTACTCCATGTGTCCTGGAGGTCAAACATCTTAACTCCTTCTCTATGAACAGGGAAAAATAACTTATCTTCTCCCTTCCTCACCCTATAATAAATAATATGTTGCTCTTACATGGAGGCACAAAGAGGACTACGTAACATGTGATTCCTTGGTCTTATACATAACAATTTCCTTCTATCTATTCCTGTATCTGCCACCCACAAAAAAAAAGGTAATTTTTGCAATGTGCTTGTCAAAATTAGCTCCACTGCTTCAGAGCTCTCCTCCTCAATCCATTGTATCCTTCTCCCTTCCTCCTCCAGCTCAGTTTTATTGTGGATTCCTCCCTGAGCTAAGGAGCAATATGCAGCCATACTTTACATGAATTACAGGCATACAACTTTTTTCCAATCACTTGCTGTGATTAAAGGAGAGCACTCCATTTCCTTGAAGAATGGAGAGCTCAAATCCATTTTTAAAACATATTTTTTGTAATGCTCAATAACACATTGTTTATAGGGGCAGCATTATGTTGTGGCTTGGGAGAGTTACAGTAACTGAATACCAATTCCACTTCTTCCAAGGAATTTTCTCTGTATTGCTGGACAGGCTGCTGTAGACAGTTTCTTTATCTATAAAAAGATGATGCAGATTTGCATTTATAGAGTGCAGTAAGGTAGTTTTAGAAAGGAATATGTGCTGCAAAGCAGCATTATGATGATTAAAGAAGAAATATGATAATCTTGAAAATATCCAGCTAGAAATATAATTGAAAATAAAACCTTAGTGTATAGATTTAGAGAAGAGCATTTTTGCTTAGTCTAGTGACTCCATTAGTGTAAAGACCATTTCCATGTACCCAGCAAAGATTATGCCCCCAGAGCAGATGTAGAGTTTGGAGTCCTGCTGAGGTGAATCATCTCTTCAGAGCTTGAGTTTGCTGGCAACAAAAGGAAGGAAACAGCTGGAGAAAGCCGAGAGAGGCTTTTGGGGGTAGGCTTCCTATAGATTATTCTCCTAATTGCTACAGCTGAGCACACAAGAAGAAAGGCAGAGCCAGGGGGAGGTATGTTTATGAAAAGTATGTCGTTTCTGTTAGCTGATTGTTGGCATTCTGATTATGGTGCTGTTAGGGTTGAGAGTTTGCTTGAATTTTATCAAGCTCAGACATTCAACACAAATAAAAACATGAATTCTGAACGGCAATCTCTCATCATAATGTTTTTCCTTCTCAATGTATATGCTGTTCTAATTGCCATTAGGTAGGAAGAAAATCTGAAAATCAAAACCCAGACTATACGATATATCAGTTTCCACCTCTTTCAGTGTGATTTGGCAGCAGTTGTTGTTGGTATGTGTTTGTTTGTTTGTTTTTTGAGTGGGCCAAAGAGCCCTGCCTTTGACTAGCTTGTGCTCGGTACCCATAAGTCTAGAAAGGAAGGCAGGTTAATCAGATCTGGCTTGTTATCACTGAACACTTAGGAAATAATAAAACGCATAGACTGTCTAACTGTAGTTGTTAAGGGGACTGAAAGCAGCAAGAAACAACACGTAACAATAATTCTCCAGGTTGAAAACTACTCTGATTTAGTACTGAGCACAGAGTCCCGATACAAAGTTTTCTGCTCTAGGTTCAGCTCCGTTTTGTAGATTATTGCTTCCTTGGTTTTAAAGCCCTGCTCCATGTAATCACATTCCAACCAGGTTGCTGTGGGGAAGTACACTCATACTAGATGCAAGAAAATAGCTCCCAAGGGAGTTCTGAGACGTAGGCACCTAACTAGATTTACGTGTTGTGCTAGGAATTTGTGGGGGGCAAAAAACACGCGAGTGATACCAGCATTTTCAGTCATACTTGGCTGTGGCCTAAGCCTTTGCGTGTGTGCAGAGCTGCCCACTGCCGGCAGCATGAGGATGCTGAGTGCCTCTGGGGTTTAGGATTCTGGGATTCCCCAGCTACCTTGCCTGTGGGTCACGAGGAAAGTCAGAGTGTACATAGTGAGACCATGGCCCTTTAGCCACTAGCCAGGACCCTCACCTGTGGAGATGGGTTAAAATCCTCTTGTCCTTGGTTGGAGAGGGGAGCTGAAGCCATCTCACTTGCCTCTTGTAGGAAGCCTGAGCCACAGGCTTAGAATGAACATGGGAGCTGGGTTTCTGTAATTTATTTCAAATAAACTGTTTTGCTCCTTATGTGCTTGAGTCTGTCATTGATGATAGGAAACTTCACCCTTCTCCCATCATCATCTGCTTTCTACTCTTCTATGTTTGCAAGAAACTGGTCTGTCTCAAACGTAGCTCTTGAAGCTGTCACTTCTGAGTGGAGGGGACCGATTCCTTCCTGAGCAGCTGAGTTTGAGTCCGAATGCTTCAGCATTTCTCCTGGCTGCTTGTCTCACTGGTTAATCTTGTGTGTGCCTGGCAGCCTGCACACAGAGGTGCTGCCAGGCGACTGCTGGAAATTAGAAAAGGTACAGAAAACAAAATACTTGCACAGAATAATTGTTTTGATGCCCGTAGTTTCATTTAACTTTAGACAATGGGAGCACAGTTGGAATAAACACTAGTGATTGTTGGCTTCGTTCTTTGAGATAGATGAACTAAGTCCATGTGTTCTTTTAGCATTGCTTCAGTCTGTTGCCACTAATAAATCCAGCCTCCTGAAGAGGCACTTCAGTGAAGATTTAGTACAGACTTCTGGAAATGGTTATTGCCCTCAGATGCGGGGAAAGTTAAGGGCTATACCAAAAAAAAAAAGCAGTTATAAATCTGAGCACGCTTGTTTTTATTTTTTTTTCCTGTCTGCTTTTAAATAATTAAATCATGTAAATGACTTCAAGGTAGTGGTGGTGGTTTTTAGTGTAAGAGGCAACCTGAAGAATGAGTAGCATTTTGGGAACCTTTGAGCATTAGCTGCTCTGATTTCTACCACTTACTAAAATCATAATGCTGGAATGGCCTGAAGAGCAATATCACCTATTTTTTCCCTTTGCATTAAAGCAATTGTTGCAATTCAAAACCCCCAGTAGAGGCAAGATGTAGGTGTGGTTGTGGTTTATTTTTTTTAATGTTTTTATTTTGGTGCCTATTTTTAAATACTGCTATAGCTGTAGCCTCTTCCAGAGGTTAAGTCCTATTATATACATGGGGTTGAAATTTGCTTGTGAAAGAGCTGGGAGTATATGCAGATCCACAAGTGTGAGCCATGATGTAGAAAAGCTGTTACGTTGGCAATTGCTCATGGGGAAGGGAGAGCTCTCTGGCCCCCATCCTAATAAATCTGTGCCTGAGACTTGTTAGCATGGTTATGTGCTAATAAAAGCAAACTAATGTATTTTTACGTTGAAAACATTTTGCTTGCCTTCTGGCATTTTAATTCTATATGCTGTCTGCCTTCTGATCAGTCAGCTGTTTCTGCTCTGTATGCCTATCCAAAGTCAAACCGGATGGAAACTCGACTATTTCACTGCAGAACAGCTACACTGAGCTGGATGTGATTAGCTTTTCAGGGCTGAGATCCTGCTGATGGCAAATTCTCAGGAGGTCTAAAAGCTCATATAAAACTTGGTTGCATCTGTGCTCTGTTTAGTAATGTCAGCTCATTGGTAACTTTGGTGTGCCCACAGACATGCTTCTACTGGCGAAGCATTATTCTTGTTTCCCCTGTGCTTCCCTGCTGTTTTCATTAGGTTTGTAATGTCATTTTCTTCAGCCAGATGATTAGTGTCTAGCTGTTTTTATGTTAATGCTTGAGTTCAATTCATTTAAAAAACTGATAAGGAGCTGTATTTCACTTTTGAAATTGTGGAGGTACTCAGAGAGCCTTTTGTGTTCGTAACAGATTTAATATCCATATCTAGTTGGGAGAATTCTTGAAAAACTAAGACCTTCAAAAATGTTTCTGCTGCGTATGCCAAAGTTAAATGGCTGCACTGTTGCATGTCAGGTAGCCCATATTGAACATGGAGCAAAGGAAGATGGCAAAACCTGCATTTGCTGTTGCAGAAGCATAAAGCACTCCACTGCTGTTAGACAAAGCATCTCCAGCATTTTCAGCTGCTTTGCTCTCACAGGTTAGAAGCTTGATGTTCCAAGGACTTGAAAGCTTTTTAACTGGGATAATGGATCAAGAGAAGAGGCTGAAGACAGCAGAGGAGAGTTGCAGGTTGATCTGTACAGAGAACCCATTTTTCTGAGGAACTGGTAGGAAAAAATTCATTTATCCATCTGCAAAGATCTTTGAAACAATGAAATAGAGATAATACACAAGATAGTTTGGTGGATGATGGAAAGCTTCATCAGTGGTGATGGGTGCACTGTTTTGGGAGGTTCCTAACGTTCAGTCCTATGGGTTGTTCAGTAACATGCTGTTTGCATGGAAGCTCCTTTGGATATTATTAGTACTTCTTAATCACTGATTTTTAGATGATTAAAATACGTTGAGGTAGCTGGTAATGCCAATAGCAGCTTTAATTGCCTTCAGTGAACTAGAGAAGCTCCCAGAAAAGTCAGTGTGCGTGGAGGGAGGGTGGGTATTGAATCTCCCTGAGCTTCAGCCTTACAATCCCCCACGAGAGGTGTCTATTGCTAGTCCCGCTGGTATTTCTCAGTGTAAGGTACGGCACCTCAGCTGCTATTTGGGGGGTGTTACAGTGGGTCCCATCTGTCAGCAGCGCCTCCCTGCCTGAATTTAGTATTTTGGGGAGGTTGTAGCCTCCTGTGCAAACCTCTGTCTCGTGGGGATGATCAGGTTTCTTGGAAAATCTGTTATGAGGAACAGGATGTGCAGTGATGCAGTTTTGTTCTTCCCTTTGTCTTTTTGTTGTAGCCATTCTGGGTACAAATCTCTCTTCTCCACTCTTCATGGCACATTTGCTGTGTATCTTTGGGATTGCTTTGTACAAATAGTTTACTCAGTGCTAACAGCCCTGAATACACATCATTAATTTCCTCTAGTATGGGATTTGTGCTCGGTTCTTAATTTTCGTATATATCCAATAAATATTCAAAGCACTGGGCTAAAGAGTATTCTAGAGAATGAATCTCTCAATTTCTTCTGCTGAAGTTGATCTACTTATTAGGAAAAACTTGGTCTTTGAGAGAGAAGTGATAGGGAAAAATGATTATAGTCGGTGGGGTAGAGGACTCCTGGGATGGACAAAATGAGACAAAGATATCCTGGATTCTAATTCTGTCTCTCCTGAATATTTATTTATGCAAAAAAGAACAGATTCAGTAGGAGAAACAGAACAAGGTCTTCCTCTGAAATACTCTGGAGTTCATCTTTGAAGCAACGTCAGCTGCAGAATCACAAGAGAAAAGCAACCGGTAAACCCACCCGCGCAGAAGTGGGGCGCTGCCAAACGGGCCGACCTGACGTGACGGGCAGAACGCGTGAGCTGCGTGACCCACACGTGCTGGGAGGTCGCGGAGCCGTAAGACCAGCACAGAAGCACACGCTGAGCTCGTGAGGCTCTGAACCGCTGCTGGGCACAGACGGGAGCGTGGTGCTGGCCGGGGCATCCCTCGGCGTGCCGAGGCCTCGGTGCTCAGACCCCACAGAGGTGAGGGCAGCGGCCCGGCTGTGGGGGTGTCCTGAGGGGCAGCGGCTCGCTTGCAGCGGGTGGCTGGCTGGCTGGGGCTCTCCTCTCAGCGCCGCCTGAAGGCACGGAAGAGTTGCACCGCCACGGGTCAGCGTCCTCAGTGAGCTGGTGGCTTGCACCGAGAAGCTGGATGTGCGGTTTTACAGCTTTCATAGGAACATGGATGCAAGTGCTTCTGGACAAAATGATTTGTTTTTTTGGGGGACAGTAACAATTCCTGTTCAGTCACAACAAGAATTTCTGTTGGGGACACTGTTTTTTCTTACCTGCAGTTATTTATGTTAGGTTTTAAAATTTTTCAGGAAACCAAAATAACTCTGTTGTGCATGTGACCTCTGCTCAGAGGCTGCGTTCTTGAAGGAACAATAGCACCTGAGTGTTTCTCTTGGGATGCCTTGTATTCCCTAGCAGAGCTGTGTCTGCAGGAGCCCAGCTGGTGTTGCCGCAGGTGCCGGGGTGCTGTCGTGCATGTGCCATGCATCCGCAGCCTCATGGAGGTGTGGGGTGTGTTTGCGTGCGCATGTGTAAGTATTTCTGTGCTGAGATGGAAAGATGGCAGCCTGAGGTAAAACAACAGCATTCTTTAATCCCAGCCCCTATTTAGAAAAGTCTGTAAGTATTCTAGGTTCATCCGAAACCCTAAATCTCTCATTTAGCTCCAGCCCCCAGTGGGGGAATTGAGAGAATTTTATCATCTGTTTATGTAAGCTTTTGGCGCTGAAAAGTTAGATTTATGCAACATAGTTAAGTCAGGTTTATGGGACACTGTTAATTCTGAGAGAACGACCCGGGAGGTGTAAAGAAACTTCAGTTGAAGAAATATTATATTCTAGAGCCTGGAGGAGTTTTACACCAAACAGATACTTGCACCCTCATGCTGGTAAGAATTACAGCATTGTATTTCTGGCTGTAGAGTTAATGAGGTTGCTTGAGTGCATTTTAAATTCTGTATCTGTAATTGGCTAAAAGCTGTCTGCAGACATCTAGGTTACCACTTTCTCACTGGAGATGGGTCCCTGGTGCCACTTGGGTTGTGGAGTTGGCTTGGCTTGTTCCCCAGGCCAGGCCAGAGGGTGCTTGGTGTCCTGCTCCCAGTGAGGTGGCAGAGCACCTTCCTGGGCTATGCAAAACTCCAACCTGAATTTCAGAATGGCGGGTTAGTTTTGAAATCAGTCTTTCTCAACTACCAAGTAGTTTCAAAGTAGCTTGTATATCGCTTTATTTCCTCAAGGGAACTTAGTGTGAATTTAGCAGTCAAATACTTCTGAGCTGAGGAAAAAGCCTTGCCCGTTTTTTTGGTCCATATGTGTCACTCCATGGCTTTTCAGGTCTGAAGTGTTATATGCATGGTAAGTCTGAATTAAATAATCATATATCCTGCAATTGCCTGTTTAGGCAAGCATCATGTACTTTTATTTTCTGACAAAAAAGGGAAGATAATCTGAAAAGGTGGAACAAATTTTGGTTAATCCTGCATAGTGAACCAGGCACGATCCAAGTTATTACTATGAAGCTGGTTGTCAGGTTATTCAAGTTTAATGTCCTGGTAGAAGCAGTAAATCCAACACAATAAAACATCTGACTTCAAAAAACACACCTACTTAAAAAGCTGTTAAAAAGGAATTTTAAAGGAACAGCTGAGAGTACAGTGCTTTCAGGCAAGATGACTTGATTAAAAGTTGAAGTGAAAGAGACCCTTCAAAAGTGGACTTCTTCACAAAGGAAGGAAAATGTAAAGAACATTCAGAAACAGTCAGAATGCATTCTGATTAAATGTAGAACCACAAGATAAGCTAAAAAGATTCTGATGAATTGGCAGTCATAATAAAAAAACACTCTGAAACTAAGTCTTTAACAGTCTGGCGCTTGTCCTGTTTTTGCAGTTAATAGGTAATCAATAGTAAAATAATAAAGAATAATGCAAGTCACATTCAAGGAAAGTAATGTTACGGTAGAAGAGTTAAGTGCATTGTTTGCCTTGGCATGCATGATGGGAAAGCTTAGGGAGGCCCTGTTATCAGCACCTTGTCCTGTGGGAATAGTCTAAGGAGCTGTCACAAATTGATGTCAGTAGAAGATGATTAAAACAATCGATAAAGTAACAAAATGGCAGGACTAGATGGCAGAATCTTTGGTGAAAAAGGACCTTGAATAAGAACTATTAACTGTACAGAAACCTGTCTTTTAAATCAGCATCTGTATTATGGAGATGAAAAGGACATATTTCCTGATGTGAGTGAGGGTGATTTGGGGAGCTACAGATGAGGAAGTGTGGCTTCAATACCAGCACACAGATAGGTAATGTAAAGGTTATGGCTTTTAGACACGTGCATAGGTATGATGTAGTAGGAAAAGATAACTTTTTTTTTAAGGGAGTCATGCCTGACAAATCAGTCAGATTTGTCTGAAGGAGTTCATGGATGTTTGAATATGAGTAACCTGGCCAATATAGCGTACACAGATTTTTCAGAGTACTTTCAGCAAGGTCTGTTGGGGCAAAAAAAAAAAAAAAGCTGTTTTATTGGTAGTGTAAAATGGATTAATAATGTGCTAGCATATAGGGAACAAAAGGTAAGAATAAAGATCTTATCATTTGAATGGAGGGAGGCTTCCAGTGGTCAAACAGATTAATTTTTGGTCTTGTGTTGGTCAGTGTATTTGTAGCTGGTCAGGAAAAGGAATGAATAGTGAGGTGATAGTGTGATCATACATATGTTACTGCTCTTTTGGGGGAAAAAAAAAAACTGTGTAGAGAAGGTCCTTCAGGAATGAGTATACAGCATTTCATACAAAACACAGGGCTGCTTAGTGAAATTATTAGGTGGTAGATTTAAAACAACCAAAAGGAAGCAGTCTTTCTCCCCATAATATATAATTACATTGGGGAGCTTGTCACTGCAGGATGTTGCAGAGATTTGAACTATAACTGTATTCAAAAAGAGATGCAATAGATTTTTGGAGGCTGGGTCCACTAGTGAATATTAAGTTGAAGTGCCTCCGTGTAAGTCGCCGGCTCAGAAGCTCCCCAGTCCGTCTCTGAGGGAGGCATGCTCAAAGCGGATTATGCTTTCTTTGTCATAAAAATCTACAATTGGCTGTTTTCAGACAGGGTGCTCTGCTACATGGACCTTTTCCCTGACCTGCTGGGTCAGTTCTTATGTGTTCATTTTAAGACCTAGCAATGATATTTGAAAAATGTCCACGTGCAAGATGTTAATTTTGAAACATATTGTCTATTAGATTAAGTTGCAACTTAAATTGCTTTATAAATTACCTTTGTTCTTGTGCATCTTCTTTGGCTGGGGGAGTGGTAAACTGCTCCTACTGTTTTCAGAGAATGAGCGTCTTTGAATTTCCTTTGTGTGATTTGTGTCCTGCTTTCATCAAATGTGCTTATTGGTGCTGTAGGCAGATGCTGTCACTGCTTACCGTGGTGTCGCTTACCTGCAGGTACGTCTGTAGGAAAGCTTTCCTATATGAGCAGAAAGAAAAGCAGAACCAGCCAAACTACTCCAAATGTTTTCATCCCTCTTGGGGGGGGTGGTGGTGGTGGTGGAAATTCGAGGTTTGCTCCAGTTAAAAGGAATCGTGTGCACTTTGCATGCGCAAGCCGTATTTTAGTTTCTCCTTGTTCCTTGCTGCTTTCTCCTTCACGTTGAAGGGATGTTACACCTTGTGCAGGGGGCTTGGTGGCCAGCTCAGTGCCAAATTTATCGCAACCAGGCAAGGACCTTGTGCTCCTGACGGCGCCGAGGGACGCGTGGCAGGGCTGCGTCGCTGAGAGGTGCGGTGGTCTCGGGTGGTGCGCTGCGGCTGCGTGCTGCTGGCCGGTTGGTACCGGTACTGTACCCTGGGTGCAGCCGAGATCCGAACGCTCAACTTATTTTCCAGTCTCTCCAAAATTTTGCACAGAAAGGGACACTTTTATTGAACTGCTGCATGTACAATACTGGCAGGATGTAAGAGTAGCAGAGCTAGGTGGTGAAGTATGAAAAGCAGTGCAAAACAGCAAAGGAAGCCTAGTTACAGCTCATTAGGCTGGTTTACTAGCACTAATGATCAGGCTATGTAACCCCTGCAAGATCAACAATATCGCTGTCTACTGTAACCTCTTGCCACTAGAAATGGGAATATTGGTGACGAACTGTGTGTTAATGTGTGGAAAAATTATTTTTAGCTTTCCACTTGGAATAAAAAAAAAAACTGGTTTTAATCTAGTGGGTTAAATATTTTTCTGACATGGTAATTAACAGCCTTGTTGACAGAAGGGTTGCATTCCTGTTAATAGATGTGTATCTCTGTTTCAGTCAATTTCCACCGCCTTTGTTTTGAGCTGTGGGAATTCATGCTGTAGCTAATGGAGGTCGTACAAACAGAGATTTGAGATGCGCAGCTCACCTCTTCTTACATACGGTAGTACATGCTATTTTGGACGATGAGAAGAAGCTGGGAGTCTGAGCCACTGCCAGTGTAATGTACTGTTGAGACAGAAGGTTGTGAGGGAATCAAAATAGTGAAATAACAGCTGCTCTGTTTTAACAAAAATTTAACAGTTTTTCCTTCTGTGTTACAGAACTGGGCAAAAATACCTCTCTGTGATAGCCCCCGAGCAGAGCAGGCTGCGTTTGGGATATGGTCGTTATGCCGACCATGACGCTGTTACATTGATGTCTAGATGCATCTGTTCTGTGGGAAAATGGATTTTTTTTTTTCCACCCATTCCCTCACCTGGAAGTTGCAAGAGTTGAAATGGACGCCACATCTGACGTGACCTCAGGACCTCGTTTAATTCGCATTGCGTCACGCTAGGGTGCAGCGCTGCAACCGGTCCCGCGTGCAGGGTGCTGGTCCCGAGTGCGTGCTGCTGAGCCACTAGGCGTGCCCGTGGGGTTTGCTCTCATCGTGAGACGTTGCACAAAGCAATTCAGCGGTGTCTGTGCGAGCTCTGCGCACCTGATGCAATTATCCCTTCACCAAGGGGCTGGCAGGGCAAAGTGGACGTGGAGGTTAGAAAATAAACCTCCGTGTTTTCCTCTAGGTAACTCCCAACTAATGAAACGTGTCTGAGGTTTGTCCCTGAATGTTTAAAACTCCTACTGGAGAAAGACTTAATGTTAGTACACATGAAAATGTTTCCAATTTTTTAGTGTTTGACCTTGGGTTTTCAATGCTGGAGCTTAAGAATGTGAAAGGTCTTGGTTATCGGTGTCCATTTGTCTTTAATGTTTTCTGCATGTAGTTCTCTCTTCCTCATTTTCGCTACTGAAGTGTGCTTTGCTTTTTTCATTAAAAATAAGCAAATGCAAAAATCTGTTAGCGTTCTTTTCTTGACTGCTTCTGCTACTGAATCCCTGGAATCCAGCTCTAGTTTATTACTGTCATTTCTTTCTTTCTTTTCTTTTTCACTCTTCTTCACATTTAAAAAATCTAGAGAATTGATTTATTTTTAGCCAAAGACACAGGTACAGTCTTTGAAAATTATCCAGCTTAGTAAATTCCCAGGAAAAATCCCTGGGAAAAGGAGCATCTGCTGTGTTGAGTTCTGTGTAATGTAACTGCATTTTACTGGAGAATGTGTCCAGATTTAATGACTGTTAAATTCTTCAGGACTTTCTCACAGGAGCAAGAAGTCCCTCTGTGAACTCCGTTTGCTTCCAGAACTCATCTCAGCCACTCTTCACTGTGGTTAGCTGGCTGCTTTGCTCTCCCTGTCCATTTTTTCACAAGGGAGAAACTAACGGTAGGTAGGGAAAATAAACCAGACAAGAGGTTTCCTTGCTGAAGGTGTGTTGATGTATATGTAACTGGCATGCCTTTGGATTTTTGATGGTCTGAACCTGCCAGTAAACAACTGGCCTTGAAGAGGGATTCGTAATAATACACTAGTGGAAATTTCTTGGTGTTCAGACCCACATTTTTATATCAAAGAAAAATTAGTAGTTAATCCTGTAATATTTTCTGACTTAATGGACACCTGCTCTGAAACAATGTGGTTGCGTACATGCTAATAATTAAAATTGGAAACAAGAAAGCTTGGTGTCGAGTGGTGGAGACTTGAACAGTTTATAAACAAAGGTAGTGGTCTTGAGTGATATATGTTGTGTATAATTTGAATAAATAAAGCAGTCACATTTTGTATTCTAGTTCCTTCTTAAAATCATCTCTCTTGCTTGCCTAAGGCGAAATTTGAATATTGCTGCATCAGGGTAGCACACTTCTGATACAATCTAAGCAGGAAAAAATAAAAATAAAAAAAGCTGATGGTACATGCTAGGAAGTTGATATTAAACCCTATGACTAATTTTAGTTTTAAAATACTCTTTTTTTCCTCTTTTGTGCCATAAGAGACTTATCTTTTACCTGACTTGAGACTTGCCACACAAAGCCAAGTGAGATGTACCTAGCACAGTGTGGATCAGCTTATTTTAAGGTGGAAAAAATCATTAGCTGTCTCCTGCTGAGACCTTGTATTGAGAAAGCCAAATTATGATCCACTGAAGTTTAGTATGAGGGAGGGGAAAATTACTGTTTATTATTTCACTGCTTGCTTCTTGGAGCTCTTGGACTTGTTAGTTGAGCCTGTTACATGACTGTAGAGGTGGCTGGGGATGGGCTAGGAATTGAACTGAAAGAAGAAGTTTGTTAGAAAACTTTCATAAAATACTAGTTTCTCATCACACAGATTCATAGGAAAACCATGCACCCCAATCAGTTGAGTCCTCTTGCTACCACTGCCACAGCACTACACTGCAGTGCTCGTAGAAGGAGTCAAAAGCGAAATGCTGGCTTTCCTGATTCATCTTGGGAAGCTTTTCTGCTGTTTTTATTTCCTTGTAGCAACTGAACATCCTTTGTTGAAATATCTTAGACTGGGCAATGCAAAACGCAGAGTGCGTTAGTGTCTCTGAAGGGACGCGAACCTGTCCGAGTGAATGAGGCGTTCCGTGTGGCTTACCGAAGTAGATCAGCGTTCAGTTTTGAGGATGATATCCTACTACAGTTAGTGGTTCCTCATTGTTTTTACAAGCTTTATCTATTTATAAGTGTTTCAGGGCTTTTGAGAATGTTTCATAGGATTAGTTTCTTCAGATTTTACTAGGTTAATCTTGTGTATAACTAGTACAACAGAAATAGTTATATAAAAATGTATCTTTTTGGAAAAAAGATTCTGATGCTTTAGAAATTTTCACCAAAAAATGAGGATTTCTATTCACAGGAACTTGGGAGCTTGTTGATGTCAAATAGACTCTGTCTTGTCAGTTTGAAAACTTTGCGTTGTTTTTCTTGTCTTGTGGAAGGGCACCAGGATGGGTGAGGGCCGGCCGCGCATCACGTCGCTCCTTTCCTGTTGCTTTGTGGGAAGCAGGAGGAGTACAGCCGCAGTGTTCCGTGTGCTTCACCTGTCCTAGGAAGCCTTTTGTTTGCTTCTGACCTAACCTCTGGGCTGCAAAAAGAGGGTGATGTAGCCCATTTAAAAATGAGAAGATGGAAAAGGTTCTAAGTGTGTTCCCTCGGGGCGAAGCCTCGGGCGTTCAGTGTGGTGCTCTGGCACTGCGACAGTTGAGAGAGAAGATGAGAATAACCCAAATAAAATTTTCTTGTGGCTCTCACGATTTAATCTTAAAAAAGACATTTTAGTGCTAATCTGCTAATTAAATATCTCTACTGGATATATAGCAGTGAGAATATAAAACTCAGCACTGGTGTTTTGAGTTGGAACCTTTCTTAGTCTGTAACTCTGGTAACAGCTGTGTTTTGTGAGAGACTTCCAGAGCAGTGGACTGGCCTGAATTTTTCTGCCTCCTTACGAGGGGGACGCGCCGACCCGTGTCGGAGTGCGGTTAGGCACCTCGCCAGTGCTCAGGGCTGGAGATGGGGCTGCTCTGCACTTGTGTAAAAGCAGGGCTGGTGCGGAGGAGGGGGCTGTCGCTTCTGGGGCTGGAACAACGCGGTTAGGAGGATAGATCTGTGACAGGAACATCAGGCTAAATTTGGGACACTGCTTCGTGGTGGCAGCTGTTGGAAACCAACATACAAATACAAGTGAACCTGTAATTGAGAACTGATTTTTGAAATAATATTGAATTCAACTTTTCATACTTACTGCTAGGAGAGTGGGACAGAAGTGCTGTTGGTGTTGCATGCGTTGAAATACGGCGTGTGCATATCAAGTTAGGAAAGCAGCAAAGCATTTCATGTTGGATTACCACTTTTTATGTAAATGGAAAACACTTTTATACTAGCATGTATTCAAAAGGTTTTTGCCAAGTCTCATACCTTGTACATTAACAAGAGGCTATAACAAGGACATTGTAACACACAATACATTTTCCGTAAACTAAATTGTTGGCTTCTTTAACTGTAACGTTAATATATACAATATATAATTACAATGCCTCATAAGCATTTCTTAACAAGAACATTTTTTGAGCAGTCACTAAAAAGCAGTAATCGGTAATAAAAATGAGGGCATTAGCTCTCAGACCACAGTAAAAGCATCATTAAAATGTAAGTTCTAAGGTACACTACTTTAAATTTGCCTCATTACATGTGCAATTAGGGAATAAACAATAAAAAGACTGTTATTTCTCTGTAATTTCTTATCCTAACTACCTTTTAAATGTTTAACTAATGTAAAAAAAAAAATGCAGTGAGATGAGCTGAAATCTAACAAGCAGCATCATCCTTTAGAGTGACCAGTGGATCACTTCCCGCTGCTGGTGCGGTGAGCTCTGTTTGCAGTGGCAGTGAAGGACGCGTTGCTGTGTTCAGGCGCTTCCCCGCTCGGGCAGGAAGGTGCTGGCTGAGCAGCGAGGGCGCGACCCAGCCCTCTCCGACACCAGCGGCTGCTATCCGCTCGTCTGGGGAGCAGGAGCAGACTCCAGAGATAACTGCGCACGTTTTGTCGTACTGAGATAAGATGTTAATTAAGATAGCAGTCACTGAAGGTCTGATTTCAATATACATATACACTGCTCTTCGTGTATCAATTTTGTAATCCATCATTTTGGTTTCATCTGGACAGATACGTTAGCTATGGATTTGGCGCTAACAGGAATCAGGAGGAAAATGGAAAATGTGTTATGGAACCAGAGCTGTTCTAGCAAGAATAAATGGTGTTAAAAAAAAAAAAAGTTCCTTCTGTGCAATAGGACATACTGAGATTTCATTTCCCTCAAAGGAGATGGTTCCAAACTTCAAGAAGGAAATGCATGGGATAGGATTTACCTTTTTTTTTTTCTCTTTTATCACGGTGAATTTCAGAGGGCATTTTGAAGCTATGCGTCAGCACAGCGATGACTTTTTCATGGGCTTTAAATCCGTAATGTTGGACTGGGAGTCTCTCGAGTCACCCGTGTGGGAGGGCCTCGCGTGACCCGTTGGTTCGTGCGGGTGCAGGCGCGCAGCTCCTCGCAGCGGGTGGCAGCGGAGGGGAGGCAGGTGAACCCCCCGTCGGGGCTGTTCGTTTTGTTGTGTTTGCGCACGCGCTCACGGATGTGTCATCTCTGATCTACCTCCCTAAGCTTGCTTGGTGCTTAAAGATAATTGAGAGAGCTCGTCAGCGACGTTTAAAATGGAAGTATTCAGGTGTCTAGTAGTGATCTGTCATTTGAAAAAAGTTGTGCTAGCTGGGGCTGTAACCTCTGCTGGGAGCGTGCGTCGCCGGCAGTCGTGTTATCTAATGCCAGGTGCACAAACCACACATCTCCCGAGAATGTTGTCTCTGATCCACTGTGGACTTAGAAGCTGGGTTTTCTGAACTGCTTCTAATGAAAACCAAGCTTCTGGTCAGATGTTACGTAATGAACTGTATAGCTGAGTGTGTTTAGGAGGCCTGAGGCCAAAGGGTGAGTTCCTTGGCCAAAGGAAAAAACTTTATTCTTTACTGGTGTTTGATAGGAACTATAGGAAAGGAAAATCTGTATTTATTCATTTTGCTCTTACCGTGTTACTGGGATTTGCATCAGTTGAGGAGCATCTGGAAGAGAATAGGACCACGGATAACTGTAACTGTACTGCATCTGACAAGTGTCTTGAGAAGTAATCCACTTTGGAAGCGGTATGTTAATTAAAAGTTTTACCATAAAGTCTTGAGATGTGAAGATTAATGGAAGTATGGCTTCAAATAAGTGGTGGTGTTTTTTTTAACGTTACATTGTTAGTTAAGCGGTAGTTATTGAAATTTTGGGCCTGGGTTAGCGGTTTCGTAAACAGTGAAGATGAGCCTTGCAGGTCTCATCTAACAACTTTTTGTCGGTCTACAGGAAGGAGAGATCTTGTAGCACTTTGTGACTCCACTGTCAAGCTCCTGTGCACGGTACCTCGATAGCGATGTGAACGTGCCAGCCTGTAGCTCGTCTGTGCCCAGGCTGTCCGAAACGCCATGGCCGAGGCCGCATCGCCTGGCACGATGGCTGCTGCAGGCGCTCGTGCAGCCAGCGCCGCGCTGCACGGCGGCTGGGGGAGCTGAGGAGATGGCACAAAGCAGCGCTGTGGTCTTGGTTGGCAGCAAATGACACTGCATTAATTGGAACTGCGAGAAGGAGTTTAAAGCAGGGAACAAATAATTGCCAAAGATAAAATGGGGCCACAAGATGGATGATGCTGCTGAGAGGAAAGGCCAGAGGAAGATTATATAGTTGGGAATACTTGGAGACGTGTTCTCTGTATATTAGAAAGATGACCTAGGTATGTTATTTTGAAGTGATGGAGAAACTTAGGCGATTTCATTGCAGATAGTGGGGTAAATTTATTTTTCCAGCTAGTCATGTTTCCATGAGATTTTTATCTAGTAATTGTGTTTGTCTGTGGTGTACAGATTGATGGTGACCTGATCCTGCTTAGCCTGTGATGTCTGTCAGTGTTAGAAGGTATGATTGACATGCTGATTTTTTAGGTATTACCTTCAGGAATCCCAGCACCCTAGAACAAGGAAGTAAGAGATGTTAAACAAATGTGAGAGTTTGCAAACACACCATATCTGCCGGTGTAGGAATATCAAGCAGCCATGGAGTGAGGATATTGTGAGATATTTTTCTGTAGCTTGGTTAAGTATCAAGCTATATCTAAATCTTCACGAGCTGATGTATTAAGCCTCCTTCCTAACCCCCTAAAGTACAGAATGAGGACAGTGTGGAAGGAGCAATTAAAGACAAGACAAAAATACCTACTTGTTACAGAAAGGGTTCAATACTTTGTTTCTTTGCTAAAGGGGAAAAAAGAAAAAAAAAAAAGGATATAAGTTCAGGTAGTAACTTTAAATTAGCTTAACTTGCTGATGCCTTAAGACTGGGGATTAGTGAATTTAATTATGGGAGCCAGGAAATGCATTAAGATAACATTGGGCCTTAAACTAAAACCCACAAAGCAATGAAATTAAAGTTGGTTTGTGTTCCATCTTTATAATGTCCTTTTCTTACTGTGCTGCATCACAGGATGCCCTCCCCACCCCGCTTGGCGCTCAGCGTATGCTTTTCTGTACCTCTCGTGAACAGATGAGTGACCTTCATGAGCTTTTCACGATGTAGGGAACAGTGTGCTTTGTTGTTGTAATTGTATGTGAGCTAAAATCTGTTTTACCCATACAGTCACGCAGCTGGCACGGTCTCGTAGGTCAGGTTGCCGCGTGGTTCAGCTTCGCCCTCTTCCTGTCCAGGTTGCTGTCTGGCTTCACTGACGTTACTTGAGTACGGGCTTGCGTCAGATTGTAAGGGCTCCAGCAAGGAACATCTGGCATGCTGGTGAAATCCAGGGGGTTATTAGTACAGTGCTGATGCTGCCCGAGGAAAAATCTGAGTGTGTTCCTGCTTTGCTTTCACCTTCCTGTTCAACCTAGCCGTCTGTTCATTCTTATTTTTTGTATCTGGACTTTGTATTTACTTTTCATTTTTTTGAGAGAGGCTCGAGATTAAACCCTTTTAAGACGACTTTTATGAAGAGTCCTAATTCTTAGTGTGTTTGCTGATGAATTATGTAATATTGACCTTTCTCTTACCTTCACTGGATGTTGATTTTTCTTTCACTTGATGGTATGGAAGTTGCACGCCCCTTACCATATGTTTTTAACTTAAAAGCAATACAGTTTTAGTGGAACATAAGATTGCTTTGCAAAAGGAAACCAATTTACTTGTCTTGGGTTATGTCATCCTTCCCTATGCTTTCTGTTACTTAGTGTGGGGTGTTTTTTGTTTGGTTTTTGGTATTTACTATTTATCTTTTATGTGATAAAAATGCAATAACCTTTAAAAAAGACTGCAGTTCAGAAGTACTGTGCTTCCAGCTTCTAACCAGAGGAACTGGGAATGTTAAATCCACAAATCTGTAAAGTTCTTGAGGAATAGAAAAGGTCTGAGTCCCCTTGAAAGGCTTAAACCAAAGAGCTTGAGCATCAGAAATCTGTGGCTGCATTTATCAGTAAGGGAAATACCTGAGACACGTACCGAACAGAAGCGTGCGTAGCCTTGTGAGCGCTGCATCAAGCTGAGTAAAAGAGCAAATCTCACGACTTCCCGTTCATCATCGTCATTATCAGTTGTTAGTCCTTCAGCACTTCCATGAAGCTGTCATAGTTCCCGTTGTTGCCCAAGAAGTCAGAGATCCAAGAAACCACTGCTTGGTTTTGAATCTTTGTGTCTGAATTGTGTGGCCTCTGAAGGTCCCTACCAACTGAACTGTTCTGTCCTACTGATCTCCAGAGTAATTGGTGCATTTTTCGTTTGAAATCATTTGAATTTCTATAGGAAAGAAACATGTAGCTAAATGAATGACAATTACTTAAATCCCTAGTAAATCAGCAGTATCATAAAGATGACTGGCTTCATTGTATTCAATTGTATTAGAAATACAGAGAATAACAGACCAAAACTCATGAAAAAAATGTTGCTGCTTTCTGCAAAACTAGTCTGGTTTTGTGGCTTTACTTGGTGAGTTTAGCAGCCCTCTTATCCATGCTGTAGTCTCAGCTTATGTCAGTTTATATATTCCTTGTTTTATGGATCACTGGTAGATAATTCTTTTGTTTTCTATTGGACCTTTAGTAAGTAAAATGTCACGATTTTTTCCAGTGCTGCGTACTCCAGTGTGCAGCTGGTGTATCAATTTCTGTCAAGCGCCTCAGTTTCTTATTTGTTCCAGGGATTGTCTGTTTTCACGTTGGTTTAAATCATTAATTCTGATCCTAGTTTTCACAAACTAAAAATAATTATTTAAAACGTGTATTCAGTAGTATTTTTCTTAGGTCTTCCATACTGCTTCTGAAAGTGTGATTTAGAAAGAAAACAAATAGATCTCTTCCAGCTCCTGTGTTTATGTAGTACATTTTCTTTAAATTCACACAAGCACTGCATAGCTCGTAAGGCTCGTGACAAAACACAGCACTGTGCTGCAGACCCACAGCAGGTTCTGGCTGTAGAGTGAGCTGGGTATTCCAGTCCTATTTGTGTATTTGATAGATGGGAAATTTTTTGTTTTAGGACAGAAGATGTTTGGGGCTGACATGGGAGATTTTACTTATATTGTGTACCATATGTTACCAAATTCAGTTTTGCAGCTCAGGCAGCGATGCCTTGCGTGTGGTTCCTGCACCTGCCTTGGAGCTGGCTGAGCCCTGTGCAGCAGGACGAGCCCACATGCACGACGTGATGCTTTGTATTACCTCGCTGTTTCAACATGCAGATATCCTAGCAACATAGCTAACAGTTAATAGAGCAGTTTTGGTATACAGGCTGTTTGCAGATACCTGGTCTCCATCAGTACAGTAGTTCATGCTCTTCTTTGCTGGTATGTTCACATCCTGTTGTCTGAGTTCCTCTTGGGATCTTTTTGAGTCGTGAGTGTTGCAATTTTGTTCAGTTTTGGATGGCTTGGTATCTCATTTTGATGCTATATATGTATTTCCTTGTCACTGCCATGATGGCCATTTCAGGATTTTGTTGTTAGCTGTATGTTTGGAAGTCTGCTAGTTAAAAGCCTGGAAAATGAAGTTTATTTTAATGTCATGTAATTGCAGGGAAAATGGAAAGTTGTTTGAGATTCTCCTAATTCAGCACTGTCACAATTCCTTGAAAAGGAGTCCTTGTTGTTTGTCCTATAAATAGCAGTTCTGCTTAATAACAGGAATTTTCTTATTGAACATACAAGTACGTACGTTGCACGTGACCATCAGTCCCGTTCCCCTTTCATCAGACTGGGTATGTGTCGTGACACTTTGGCAAGGCAGCCTGCGATGTGAGACGTTTTCTCCTGCCTTCCTGTAATTAGAGGCACGGTGTCTCACACAGCAGAGACTCGCTGTCTGTCTGGAGTAAGTTTCGCTGGTGCTGCCTCCTTGTCCTGCTTGCCTACCCGCCCGGCCTGTCGCCTGTCCCTCTGCAGCCAGCTCCAGCCCACACGAACGCATGGGGAGAAGCTGATGGGCCTGGGCCCTGCTACCTAAAACTGCGCTCCTAAACGCAACGGCTTCCTCGTAGCGCCGAGACCGGCGGCTCGGAGGATTGCGCGCAAGTCTGGGTGCGGGTGGTAGGGCCTTAGTTCCGAGTCTAGCAATAAACGCCAAATGACCTTGCCAAGCTCGCTGACGTGTTTGTCTGTCTTCACACAGAGTTTGCATGCATACTAAGTAGTTTCTCTACGAAAAATCCTTGAATTCCAAAGATGCTCTTCACAGTAGTTGCACTTTAAGAGGGAAAAAAGGGCATTGCAGTTTTGTTATTTACAGTGCTCTGCACAGCATCTTTTCTAGCAGCTAAATAAAGCTCAGCCACTTGTCTTACTCTTTAGTAATGCTTTTTCTTGTTACTTTTTTAAAGACGTTAAAAACATCCTCAGTCTGTGTAAGTTCTGTATAAAATGGAAGGATGATTAGAGGTAGAAAAGGGTAACACCTTTAACAAGGGACTTTTTAATCTGCAAAAGAACATATAAATTCTGTGGTTTCAGGCGTAGGAAACTGATGCTACTCTTGCTTCTGTGTGAGGCTTAAGGTTGGTTTCTAGCAAGTTTCTATCAATTGTATTCATTTTCTCCTGTTACATGTACTTCTGTGATTTCCTGTCTGTACTGCAGTGCTCAGTGCCTGATTTTCACGCAGGTGGGACTTCCCTGTGCCTACTTCGAACGAAGGCCTGTCCCATGCAGGAGCGTGTTTCCAGCTGCAGTCGGTGCGGATCACCGAGGGAATTTAGAGCCGGGCAGGCACCCATTCCCAGCTCCTCAAAGCACCCTGCCAGCCTTCAGCAGCCTGTGACACAGATGCGGTCCCAGGGAAAGGTGCGTAACTACTTCTTGTCTCCATTGACAGCAAAAACAACTACTTACAGCGAGTGTGAAAAAAGCTTACATTTTCCCACTGCAACAACATCTGCAGCATCTGTAAGGCCCACGTCCTTTCTCTGGATTGCAGGTTACTGATAATATATTGCTAAGCCTTTTTTTTCCTGTAGTTTAAGATGGTTATTTATTGATCTGCTTTTGGCAGCTGGTAAAATGCCAACTTTTAGTATTAGCTACTGGCCTCGTTTTATTTGAACCTTATAAAATTTTATTGTTTCTCTTCAGTGGTGAGAATGTGTAAATGTTTCTCCTAGAATGGTTTAGAACAAGGCTTTTGATATTTTACTGCCTTAACCCTTAAAACTCTTTGTGCAAATTTCAAAAAGGGAGCATGAAAAATTCCCTTGCCCATCCTTCCTCCAGCGTTTTAAAGCCAGTGACCTATCTGTAACAGTGTTGGCTTGAAGAGGGGGGGCGCGGGGGCTTGGTGACATTCAGAATTCCTACAGATATAAACAAAAATTAATAATAAGTAACAGCCAAAACAAAATTAATAGCCAACTGTTTTTTGCTTGCTTGTTTGTTTTGTATTGGCAACAAAACATAATATTGTATGTCCTTAGAAAGTCCTAAAGTTTTCTGTTATGAATACCTGAATACTAATTGCTCTTGTAGTGCAGGAAAGTGTGCAGAAGGACATCTGGCTTGGGGATTATTTTTCTGACGCAGAAGCGTTGGAGAGCACTGCTGGGTTTCTTTGTACTGCCTGCAGACATGGAGACAGGTGTGGCAAGAACCACAGAACCTATTAAAAGTCAACCCTCCAGTTACTGCATGTAGATGTCTCTATATTGATAAAAGGAACATTTACAGGATGTTGTAATGAAACATCCTGACCATTATTACTATAAATAAGTTTGTTTATAAGGAGTTTCGTGGATGAACTTCAGGAGTGTCACTTTTCAGGGCTGATATATTTACTTAAGAGCTCTTGAAGATTAGAACTTTGAGAATATTTTAGGGGCTGTTAAGTATGTTGTCATTTTAAGTCATCCAGCTATTCTGCATCTATTTTTGTAGTATTTAATCTGTGTTACCTGTATCATTAAATTATCGTACATTTTTATTATCTCCTCATTATGCAGTTAGATTCATTGATCCCTGTTCTGCTGAGAACGTTCCTAGGGGAGCTGCTTGGAACTTATCCTGTTGTAGCCTGGCCATATTGCTGCAGACTTGTCTGTATTTAGCATGACCTGTTCTTTGAAGAAATTAAGTGTTTATAAATTTGGAAGACCAGAGGAAGCGGTTATGATAATGGTGTCTGACCTGCTGTGTCACAAAAGCCTTTAGCTATTACTGGGTGAAATAACTGCTTTACCTGTATCCTGTTAGAATACTGCCATATTGTATGGATCAAATATTACTAATGAAGAAATAAAAGATAATAGAGGGGCTTGAAAACAGTTATGTACATAATGTAAGGTGTTGTTCACTGTTTATCCTTTTTTTTTTAATTTGCTGTAATTATATATGGAATAGTTAACTTTCATATTCCCAAATTGGATAATGAAAGATTAATCAGTTGCCTACAGCATAGACTATGGGAAACAAAAGTAGGTTGTGACCATGCCGAGAGGAAAGTGTACTCAAATTTCACTGTATTTCTGATTGACAACTTTTTGTATCAGGCCATAAGCTTACAGCATCTGTTCCAGCATCTCTGCAGAGAGCTGCTTTCATTCAGCTCCATGTAGCTAACTGAGGATGACCTGGCTGCAGTGTTCGGTGGGTTCGAAGTTTTACATAATGTGGGTCCTTCCAAAGAGTTGAACAAAGAGAATACACGTGTCCGTATCCTTTCTGCGCTTGTGATAGACAGAATATTGATGACTTCCATTTTAATAAATCATCTAGCTAGTATTCATGGTGAGTTGCTTATACAATTAAAATTCCAATCTAATTCAACTTCCGTATACGAAAGATCACAGTACAACAGCAGACTTTGCATCTTCTTCTGTCCTGTGATGCTGCGTCTTCCGCTTGGTGAAGTTAATTGTGGATTTCATTTGGGTTTCACTGCTGAAGAATGCCACAGCTTTGATAGCATGTAACAGCCTTATTTTTGTTTTAATTTTGTTAGGCATTTCACTTGTCTCTAAACCCTGCAGTACTGCAAAAATGGCACAGTATTTCTTTGTGTACAAAACACTGGCACCAGATCTAATGTTAGCCTTTTCATTACTCACCTTTTATGGTAACGACCAGATAGACCCAGAGAAAAGAGATTGTATAATGTACAATAGCGGATTTCAGCTGGGTGAACGGGATGCTGAGGTGAACGGGATGAGGTTTAACAAGGCCAAGTGCCGGGTCCTGCACTTTGGCCACAATAACCCCATGCTACGCTATAGGCTTGGGGCTGAGTGGCTAGAAGACAGCGATGAGGAAAGGGACCTGGGAGTGTTGATCGATGCCAGGCTGAACATGAGCCGGCAGTGTGCTCAGGTGGCCAAGAAGGCCAACGGCATCCTGGCCTGTATTAGAAACAGTGTGACCAGCAGGAGCAGGGAGGTGATCATCCCCCTGTACCCAGCTTTGGTGAGGCCGCACCTCGAGTACTGTGTTCAGTTTTGGGCCCCTCACTACAAGAAAGACATCGACGCCCTGGAACGTGTCCAGAGAAGGGCAACGAAACTGGTGAGGGGTACGGAACACAAGTCTTATGAGGAGCGGCTGAGGGAGCTGGGATTGTTTAGTCTGGAGAAGAGGAGGCTCAGGGGAGACCTCATTGCACTCTACAACTTCCTGAAGGGAGGTTGTGATGAGGAGGGGGTCGGCCTCTTCTTCCAGATAACTAATGATAGGACTCGAGGTAACGGCCGCAAGTTGCGCACAGGGAAATTTAGACTAGACATCAGGAAAAACTTTTTCTCTCAGAGAGTGGTCAAGCACTGGAACGGCCTGACCAGGGAGGTGGTGGAGTCACCGACCCTTGCGGTTTTTAAGAGGCGCCTGGACAAGGTGCTACAAGATACGGTTTAGTAGCTTAGTGGGTACTGTTGGTGATAGGATGACGGTTGGACTAGATGATCTTGAAGGTCCTTTCCAACCTTGTGATTCTGTGATTCTGTCTAAACAGATGGAAGCAGGAAATGAGAAATAGTGACAAAAATTACATGCCTTGTATTTTTTGCAATAAATTCATCTGAATGCTGAATTCCTGTGTATATGCGCAAAACATGTCTACATATAATTTTAGGGGTGCAGTTTATTTTATTTGGCATCTGTATAGCCTTTGGCTTGTCCCCTGTGGCTGTAGGCATATATTTTTTTATAGAGCTGTGTTTGCTTTCATGTGTTTCTTTGCAGCAATTAAGTGGTTTAATTTCTTTTCTCCAAAGAATTTGTATCTGGTTTTAGTTCTGTTTTGTCTAATCCTTGCCCCTTTGCTGCAAATGTTATCACTGCTATTCATAGGTGAGAAAAGAGTTTCACTGATGCCACGATAGCAAGGGTGAACCATGAAACTGCTTCATTCAGTTTTGCGTCTTGTAACACCAGTGGCAGTTAAACACAAGTGTTGTGACCAGTGGCGCGGGGTGTCCGGGGCTTATAGCACTGGTTTGGTTTGATTCCCAAGGCTGTAGCACAAGACCTGCAAAACCAATGCCCTACAAAATCAGTTATCATTATTGCTGTGGCTTCCAGAACTACATGTTAGAGAAAAAATTACTGAAATTCCGTAATGCTAATCCAGATCAAGAGTAAAGTGGTCCCATTTTGTATATTACAAGCTGTGAAAGATTAGAATTGGGAAGAAAAGTCATGGCACTAGAGGAAACCAAAAGTAAACATGAACTCGAGGTAGTGTCTGTTGCTAGCTGTGCATGGTTATTCAAAAGTGGTTTTTGCCCAAATTCATGTAAGTAGACTAGGCAGACCGTCTGGTTTGTGACCCACCAGGATTGGCAGGGGCAGATTGTCTCATGTAAATTAAGGAAGTCTGACAGTAAGGCAGTAACACAACGCAGATCTGAGTGGGGATGAATACACTTTTTGAAAGAACTTTTGTTAGGTGAGTGTCTTAATGTGGTCCTAAAGGGTTTTCACACAAGGCAATTTTCATTCAGTTACCACTGCTGAGAAACCCAGCAAGCGGAAGGAGCTGAAGGCTGCAGCCTGGAGGACTCTGGTGGAATTACCCACGTGGAGCTTTTTGGCTGCTGCCTCAGCTGAGTGGCTCTAGCAAAGAATAATGTTTGCATCTGGTAGAAGGAAGAAGAAACGGCCAAAGCGTAAACATGGTATCCCACTGTAATCCCGGGGTGCTCGTACTGATGGGCCATCTCTACCTATGCATGTTGTCTGAGGTCTTTAAAAAGGACCTGGTGGAAAGCCACTAGTCTGTACCACGAATTTTAGGCAGGTTCGGAGTTCTTGTTTGGGCCTCACTATGAGAAGTTGTCAGTGGTGATGTGATGAACTCGGCAAGATATTTTGAATGTCAGAATTTGCGTGCTCTGCTGCCTGCAGGGTGCAAACGTGTGAATTTGTAGCAGGAAAATCAGTTGATACAACAGCACAATTCGTTCAGAATCAGCTAATTCTACATGCCATTAGTACAAAGTGAAGAATGTTGCACATTGGGACCATGTATTCATACAAATAAGTTCTTAAATTATTTTTCTCCTTATGCCACCTGTTCTAGCAGCTAAAAATAATATAGAATTTTATATGGTATTATTACTTGAAAATGGAAACAAATGAAACAAGGCTATGTAGCAGTGATTTTCATTCTGTGCTATCCATTCTCATGTCAGGTCTCTATTAGTCATGATCACTGGCAGTGCAGGCAGGGCTGCTGCTGCTTATGCTTGTGGGCAAACGTTTGCATTGTAGCTCATTGATTCTAGGAAATCATAATAGAACTGAGACTGTGCTTACTCCTGTGGCTATTTGCTTACCTTAAGTTTGCAGAGACTGATTGAATCTGAAGACAAACAGCCTAATATTTTCAGTGGAAGTATTGGATTCATAAATCTTCAGTTCATCCCTTTGTTAAAATTTCATATTTTGTAAAGAAAGATTGTAGATGGGGTAACCGAAGTGTACAACTTGTTCAGTCATCCCTCCCCCTGATTTTCGTAGCACTGAATTATCCTGGCTTACAGTAGCGTACGTGCCTCCATTGTATATGACTCTTACTGACTTGATGATACTCCGGGTAAGGTGCAGAATTACTGTCAGCATAATTTTTGGTAGGAATAAGAAATACACTCTCGCTTACAAAAATTAAGATACTTCCGTACACCTAGGGGTGTAGGAGGTTATTCTGTGGGTTTAATGGCAAATGTGACAGTTCTCGTGTGACATGTTGACTTCCTGTGACATTAGTGGCTCAAGACATTTACAGCTGATGCCTGTGGCATAGGTGCAGAGAGTTATACAAGTCACTTGAATGTTGAAGGAAAGAAAAAAAAAATACAACTGTCTAATTGCTGAGTACTGAAGTATAACATCTTACACACCTGGGTCACGGTGGCTTGTCTGTTAATGGTAGTTGGATACAACTTTGCAAGAAGCTGGATAGTTAGGTGTGGACGATTACAAAATAATTGCTAACTTCTGTGTAGCACAGAGAACTGCTAGAAGAGAAAGCTTAGGAAGCAGTTTTGTGAGATACAGAAGTCAGGTCATGCTTTCAAGCAAGTGACCTAAGCCGGAACTTTTAAGAATATCCAGGTCAGTTTAGAAATCCCCTGACCTGTATAGAGTGAGGTTTGAATTGCTGTACTAGCTTTTATATGTAGGAAGAAAAATAAACCAGGAATATTTAGAGAAGGATATGACAAGAAGCTTTATCATTCCTCTTTCAGCAGGGGAACTAGACCAAGTCTTCAAAAAAGATGACTTTAATAATAAATCCAGTTTTCTAGTTATTTATGTTGTAATTACATATAGTGGGAATTATTTTCTTGCGTATGGGTACAAAAAGAAGGACTGATTGCATACAAATTTTTTGAAAGTAGTTCAGCAGGAGTATGTGCTGTAGCAGAGGTTAGAAATGCTTCTTGGTTAATCTAACATTACTGCAGTTACAGTTCAGTGCTAGGTACAAACCATGACGCTCTTCTGTTTAAAAAATAAAATGTGCTGAACATCATTTTTGTGCCTTCTGACATTGCTACAGTATCATGGTAGTGTTTGTAGATTGATAAACCTGTAGTGTTATAAAGAATGCTGTATGAATACTAAATAATAGTGTTCCTACTTGTACACCTGTTTTGTATTTTCATCTGAGAAATTCCTGTGCAAAAGAAAAAGCCAAGGCTAATATATCTTGGGAATATTGTTGCATTTGTTCTTTTGGGATATGTTTTTATTGCCCCTTATTAATATGATGCTATGGGAATTTTCTATTTAGGAGACAAAATCTTGTTTAGAAAGACCTATAACTGAAGAATCCTCTTTTTCATACATTAATAAGGGAAGAGGTTTGTCTGACTCTGGTAGTCCCCTCAAAGACCCACGTACCTGCAAGAGACAGGAGTTTGGAAAGATAAAAATTAGAGGACTTCTAATTCTCTGAAATGTCTAGTGAAATTGGAGGTTTGAAAGCAAAGTTTTAACTGCAAGAATACAAATAGCAAAAGGAGCTGAATCACTAGTCAGACTGGCATGAGGAGAACTTGTTTTAGCGACTGAATGAATACTTCTGCCTGTCTGACTTCTAGGCCCTTTGCTGCATCTCTCTCCAGATCTTGCAGTCCTTACTTGGGAAGATCCACCATGGGTACCCATCGATTTTGAAAATTGGGTCATGTAGATGTATGTGTTTTATTTAAAGTATCTGCTGCTGGTCTCAGGCACTTGAACAATCTCAGCCTCTAGCTGTAGCAGCGTAAGGCCTGCTGTACGCAGGTGAGTACCGGGGACACTGGTTCATAAGCAGTGGATCCAGAAAGCAGAGGTGAGCTCTCCTTTCCCAGCGCGCTGCCTCCTGTTTCCGAGCAGTTTTGCTGCAGGACCAGTTCCCCCGGCCTCGCAGGCTCGGTAGCACAGTGGGTGCTGGCTCCGGCTGCCCGAGTGGATAGCCCCTGCCCTTGCGTGGCCTTGTAACGGGAGGAAGGGTGGTCTCGGGAGATTGTTAGTGGTAGAAGGTTTTCCACCTCACAGTCTGTCTTTCCAATCTAACACCTGTTTTGGTGATTGAAAAGTTGTCAACATTGTGGTACCCTGCATGCTTCTATACTGCCTGCCCTTGTCCTGCCCAAGCCTGCAAAATAGCAGCTTGCACTTGAGAACAGCTCATGCTGTTTTTTTTACTTCAAGAAAAAAGCAACCCAATAATCTCTTTCATATGTTTTTTAAAACATAGAGCTCTTCCTGCAATAAAATTCTCTGTATGAGCATTATTAAAAACAATATACTGCTTTAAAATACAGTCCTTCAAATCTCTTAGAAGGTATTCGACACTGCAGCCTTAATTTCTTATCAGATTGTATTAGATTTCCTGGCATCCGTTGGCCATGCATTCAGAGTAATGGGTTGCTCTCATCTTGTGCTGGGCACCCAGCATGCACAGGTGTGCCCTGCGCCTCTGGCTTTGAAAGCAAGGAGTGGAGTCCTCCAGAAGTACGTGTGCACTGCTGTTGAAAATACTTGGTGGAAGTGTTTTGGGGGTTTTGTTCTGGTTAGGTTTTTGTTTGTGTGTTTTTTGTTGTTTTTTTCTGCCTCCTGTTGAAACAAGGTAGGTTATGAAAATCCGGCGTATGCCATAGGAAGCGTCTGGTTAAGTTAATTTCTTATGTCAAAGGCTGATGCCCATAAAAATGCTTTCATGTCTTACTTTTGCCTGTTTTAACTTTTCCAATCTGAAAGGGACTGTGTGTTCCAAGGTTTAAGTGAACTACAATGCAAATGTTTTGAACCATTTTGACTCATCTTCGTACCAGTTTTACTTTGGTTTTAACATGTTTTTTTATTTCCCAACTAGTTTTCCAGAAATTATAAAATGTCTCATTGTCCGTTTTTGGACAGAAATACTTCTCAATACTTGACCTTTTGAACAAGAAGCCTAATTTCTGGCCACATCTAGGGAGGAGTAACCACCCCTCTTCATTGCTTTGTACATGGAAGCTTCACCTCTGGACCCAGGCATTCTCCCAGTGGCTGCTTTTGCATGTGAGATGTTCATTAAAAGAACATAAGCGAGGCTTTTGGAACTCCCAAAATAGGCTGTGATCTGAGTGCATTTTCTACAGTTGCAATCTTACCCCCCAAAATGCTCATCTATAATTGCTCATAATGGATGACCATATAGGAATTGTCACTGAAGTATATCTGGCTGCTTCTTGTTATTGTTTCTTTTCTCTTAACCTTCTAATTTAGAAATGCAAGGCGTTTATTTGATGAATGCAATCTAACAGTCCTTTTGTCCTGTCTTCCCTTTTGTCCCATTGTTTCAGAGGCCCATAGTTTCCTGAATTCAATGAAGCAGGAGTCAGAAAAATCTATTTTTCGAAATTGCAATGTGGAGTTTGTTGTCACATTTCTCCATAGCTGCTAACTAAAAGCAAGTAATACACAAACTCAGCTTTAGATTTCTGTAGACGCATATATTAGTACACAAAAAAGTACTTTGCCACTTGATTATACAGTTTCAACCTTGTTTCTACCACCCCACATTTCTAACAAAACCTGTCAGTTTTAGAGTGAACCTAGAAATTCAAGTCTGCTGTATTTTGTTAGTCCTGTCTTACAATCCTTGCTTCAAGCAGCTGTGTCCTATAACACTGCTTTATTGCCTCTTCTGTCGGAAGCAAAGCTGCATTCTCCCCTCAGTTGCTTGATGGCTGCTCTGTCCTATCCTCCCAACGGCAGCCCCACTAGAATTGAGATTTTAAGGATTTTGTTTTTACTAATATTTTAATTGTGACAGTGTTACCATCATGTTGTTTGGTGGATCTGAACGTCGGCAGGTGTGACGGAGGCAGCTGGCATTACAGCCTCGAGACAGAGCCGCGTATTTAAGGACCCTGCTTGGTCCCGCCACGCAGTGGTGCTTGTGGAGCGGCTCGTCTTCATGCACCCTTACTCCATGCCTGCTGTTCTAGCAGTGCTTCAACCCAAATCCTGGAAATAATCAAGATTTCTGTCTCTTCCCACCTTTCTTAAAAAAAAGTCAGATTCCCATTGGCTGGAAAATATGTGACTCATAAGTCTTAAATTGCCTTTGATTAGTTCAATTTATGTTTTCCAATTCTAAGTATGTCAAATATGTTAATTTGCTTTTTACTTTTTTTTTAATTTCTGCCTGGTGAAGAGCAGGGTTTCAGACTCAGCCTTTTAAATGAGACCTAGTAACGGGGATTTAATATGACACAAAATATTTTTGTTTTGATATTAATAACATTTTTCATTTGTTTGGAATCTGTTCCCCTCTGTAATTAATTGGGGAAGGATGCTTAGTTCTATGTGTAACAGCAGAATTTCTTCTTTCTGTTGGTTGACCATGCAGCTGAAAAAAAAATTTTTTTTATTGTTACAACAGAACTTGTGCTTACCTTCCTTGCATCAGCAGTGGAACAAAGTCTGTTTGAGCATAAGTGTAAATCAGAAGCAAATCTTTGACTACTTGATTATTCTAGCAAATGTTTAGTGTACATTAAAGACTGAGCCCACGGGACTATTAATATCAATTAAATTGGTAACTAAGATGGAATTGAATAAAAATCGACTTCTAAGATAGTTTAAAATATCCATATTGATTTTTTTTTTCAGTGGCTATGACCTGCCAGTTTTGTTCAGAACACTTTTTCCTGCTTTGCTGAAATCCTTCACCTTAGCTGGTACTTCCCAGTTACTCACATGCTTTATTTTCAGTATAGGTTTATAGTGTATGTTAAAATGTCAGACGAACTGTTGAAATAGAACATCATGATGACAAAATTTGGTGCTTGCTGGCCCAATCATTTCATGATGAATAATGAATTCAGAAAAATAAGGTAGGAAATAGGCAGAGAAAGTGATATGTTAGGTATGTTAAGATAAAATACTGTTGACAATTATATTTTAATATGAGAAAAGAGGAATTTCTAATAATGTCTTAATGTTCTTGAAGAGAAGATACTGGATGATTACATTTGCTCACTTTTTTTAATCCAACAGGAAGTATAAAACTATGGAAATACTGATAATGTTCTACCTGTTTACCAATCCATACGGCTTGTTAGGCCATTGTTCAATATTATTAAAAAATAAAATAAAAAATTAGGGGGTGCCTAAGATGTTTTGGGCACCGCTTGTTTAATGTGAATAATATGCCTAAGGAGTACTGTCATTCAGTTGATTTAAACTTAGAATCTAAGCAAGTAATCCAATGGAACCACAAGAATTAGATTTAGAAATAAGTTTGCTTCATATTCTATATCAACCTTTTTCTTAGAAAAATTTCTAATTAAGAACAAAAGACATTACATAATCTTATTTCACTACCAGTTTTTTTGCTTCCTCGCTTATTGTGCTGTTGCTTTAAAACAAAAAATTGTTTTGACAGTGCCAACCAAATACCAAGGTTGGTACTGAAGTTAAATTAGCTTTTAATTCCTCACTGTGCTGCAGGTTAGCAGATCTGTTTGTTCTCCAGCCACTTAGTGTATGACCTTGAGCAAGACAGCAAGGGCTAAATTTTTCAGAAAGTGGTCTTTAATTAGACAGATTTCTGTTCTCTGCTAAATGCCTTGGGGGTGCTTGAATCAGGATGCTGGAAAAACGCATTTAGTGGGCCTTGCTTCCGTGAGAAGGGAAGTCAAAATCTCCTGAATAAGAGAGCTCTACGACCTTGGCTGCTCACTTTAAAAGAAGCGCAAATGCAACATTCAGTGGATGAAGTGTAGGTTACAGCCCAGCGTTTCTGCGGAGCACACGGAGTGATGGCAGTGTCTTCAACCAAACTGGGGGCCCGGGCGGGAGCTCTTCGCTAAGGAGCAAAGGCAGAGGATCGTAACGTGCGCGCTCTCAAATTTGGGTAGTGCTTAGCAGCTCCTGTTTTTCTCTCGTGTTCCACACCCGATGCACCTTACAATCAGGGATCCTCCTCCTGGCGGAACTCGGGATCTTCACTTCAGCACAAGTGAGCTGAAGAGAGATTGATTCCTGGTTTTAATCTAAGAGGAAATCAGCAGTAAGCACAAATACTATCTATAGTGTGTTGGCCAAGCAATTTTGAGGAAATAATCATGAGAACGAGACCTTGAGCTGAACTTGACAGTGGGTGTTTAGTTTCTTTGCAAGGGAAACCCGGGCACGCTGCAGTCCTGCCTGTTCTGAAATACATGCAGTTTTAATGAAGCACACAGATCTAGATGCCTAGCATCTCTCTCTTGCATTTCTACGTAGAAATACTAGACTTCTTCTTTCATCAAGCTGAAGCTTAAGAAATATCCTAGTGTTCGAAGGAGTGCAGTGGGGCATGACTCTGTCTCGGAAATACTCCGAGCTGCACTGCGCCAGGCAGTGTCTGAGGTTTGCAGTCCAGGAGGCTGCTTGCTCCGAGCAGTGGGGGTGCAGGGCGCAGTCCCGTTGTCTGACCTTAATGCAGTTAGCTGATCTGTATTTATTTACATCCTTTGCTGGA
This sequence comes from Chauna torquata, assembly GCA_013399475.1. NCBI lineage: Eukaryota > Metazoa > Chordata > Aves > Anseriformes > Anhimidae > Chauna > Chauna torquata. The sequence goes on along the minus strand of VXAL01001180.1, from coordinate 95,276 downwards.
TCAAGGCCAACATACAATGCTCCTTGTTAAGTAAATTCCCCAAGTTTGTATTCTCAGAAAATACAATCACTTCCTGAGAAGGAAAAGTTTTTGTTTTTGTTTTTTGTTTTTTTTTTACCATCAGTGGCCGCTATGACGACATCTCCCTCTTCTCTTAAGCACTTGGTGCGAATATGTAGGCAAAAAGTTCTGAAATAGGTAAGGAGCTGCTCTCTTATTAATTTATTTTGACGTGTATAGGTTTGTATACTTCATAAACAAAGGGATTTGCCTGCAACTTGCTAGATCCTCTGCAGGCACAAAGCTGGAAGGTGGTTCTGTGCAAGTTTGTTACTTTCTGAAAACTAAAGCATAAAAATGGCAAATCCTGATATGACAAGAAAAATATCAGCAGAGGAAAAACAGGAAAATACCCCCAAACATTTTTACTATTTCCATAACTATTTAAAATTTTGAAAAACAAGACTTTTGTGCATTTTCAGCATGTCTCAAGGATGACCTGCCTCTGTTGTATTTAAGGCTTGTAACTGCTGTTTTTCCTGAAGAATGAAAAAGGCTATTTTTATTTTTTATTTCTTACTTATTTTTTACTTTTCTTTACTTACAAGTTTCTCAGATGCAGCAATCCCTTATAGTTTATAATTGCTCACCTCACCGGTTTCCAGCAAAGCCATCTAGACTGATATTTAAACAAATGGAAAGTTAAGTGTAGTATAAAAGCTGGTAATGAAACCTGACTGCTTTGTATGGAGGCACTAGATTAATGGTTAAAATTATTTAGCTGCTATGCTTTGCCTCTGTGAAAACCAGAGCACAGAATAATACCTGTCAGAGCTTTTTTGCCCCTCTCACTATGCTTTGAACTACTTTTAGCTCATTCTCTTCCTTTTTTTTCTCTCTGGCTGTAGTTCGCCCCTCTGAGAGTTTATGTGGAGAAGCTGTGCCAGAAGCTTGTTAGCCCAGGAACCTCCAGCAGCAGCAGTGCAGCGGCCGGGCACGCTGGAGCAGACGTGATCTGCTGCCCTCGGGCACATGGGTTGCGGTGGTGACACATTTTTAGAAGGATGTCAGAGAAGTGAAACCCTCAGGGCCCACGGGTGTGTGCAGTTTTGTCCCAGGAGGAATGGTGAGTGCTTACTGGGAATGTATAATTGACTGGTGTAAGGAAACTTCTTACAGGTTTATCACTGAGTAAAACCACTGCCCCTGTTGTGTAAGGTCCTCTATCTATCTGTGGTGCTGTGTTCAAGACTTTAATGTAGTTACAGTCCAAGCTTTGAAAGTGTATGTTAACGAAAAAAGCAGTCGCAGAGCTACTAGTCATATAGAAACCTGTTCACAAATCTGTTGGCATGGATGCTTCCAAAGTGCTTTTATGTCAGGCTAGAATATTACCTTAAATCCTGAGACTGAGTTAAGTGACTCTGGGTGCTCTCTCCTGTGTCTTCAGGCATCCAGCAGCCATTCTTCGCAGATGCGTTATCTGCCTGTCTCTCAGGTGCAATTATTTTCTGTTGCACAGGCTTAAAAAAAGCTCGCATAAACTGATTGGGGTTACTCTTGTGAGTCTGCTGTCTGTTGGGTCTCCTTATTTTATGCATGTGGAAGTTGCCATTTCTGAATAACCTTTTGAAAAAGTCTCAGAGAGCTGAATGTGGCTGAAAAATCTATAGCAGACTATTGTAAGGGCATAATAGAATATGGCACAAAAGTAAGACCTTTCTCCAGGGCTTTCTAATGCAATTATATAGCAGATATGTAACTGTATCAGGGGCTATTGTTGAGCTTTTAAAAATTCCTTAGAAATGTTAGTATTTTCTGTTCCTCTAGTAACAGATCGGGGTGTGTGTGTGTATGTGGTTGCCAGTTTTATTGGCAGGTTTATTAACTTCCTTGCTACCATAGTTATGGCTGAGAAATAGAACTTATTTTTCTCCTCTTTAGTATGACTGTTTTTCCCCAGCTTTACTTATTTACTTAAAACTGCTATGTCTCAGAATCCCAGTCGAAGCCAGCACCCGATTGCACTAAGTGCTGTACATTAAAGGAACGATAAGAAACGTAGTAAATAATGCTTGAGGCATTGATAAAACTGAAACCTTTTTTTTTCCCATGTTCAGTCTACTGAATATGTATTCTGCAGTTTGTCCAATGAGGAAACATTCGATCTGATTCATCAAGGTAGTTAAAGACAAGCTTAATGTTAAGTAAATGAAAAGTCCCACAGATTTCCTCAGGCTACTCATTTGTTAAGAGATAGACAAGTGCTAATACACAATGATGAGTTGAATTCATAGTGTACGAAACATGCCTGTGCTGTTTTTGCAGGTGAATTTAAAGTTTATCATATACCGATGATAAATACTTTTGGGGAAAAATTCTTACTTTACCACAGGAGTTATCCATGCCTCTCCAGATACATTACCAGCAAAATCGCAGGGATGCCAGCAGTGTGGGTTATGATTTTCAGTGTAGTGTTAGAGAGGTTTCATGAACATGTATACTGGCAGGGTGAAAGCTGACCAGCCAGAGGCAAAATAATTATGAAATAATTTGTGTAACAAAATGAAAACTATTTCCTGAAATTTAAAGCTGTTGTAGCTAGTACAGAAATATACATGCCATTATTTGACACATCTGAAACCTCGATGATAAAGAGGTTCCCAGTAGTCGCATTGTGTTCTGAGGAATTAATTGTGGTGTCATGGAACAAAAGTCTTATCAATTATTAGGAGATGAAATTGGGCTCAGTTCCTTTAAAGTAAGAGGAGAAGAAGGCAGGAGCAGTATACCAGGCTTTGCAGCCTCCGGAAGGCTTGGGAATACTTTATAAGCAAGCGCACTACCTTTTGCAGAACGGGGATAGAGGCCTTGCAATGGGCAGGAAATAAAGGAAAAATAGCACGAAACAGTTGTTTTCTACCGCATCCTACCCTGAAAGAATTCTAGTGATAATCAGCGCTGTAAGTATCTGCCCTTATTGGAAAGGGGAGTAGTGTATGTTCAAGAGAGTGACATAACAAAGCCCTCCGAGATCAGTCCCTCCTGGCAGCTAATGTGAAGCCGTAGTTTCTAGGCTTGTATGCAGGCCCACAAGCTGTGACAAATTTCAAACTGTTGTATTTTTAAAAACTATACATGCATGGAGAGCATTACATCAGTAATAGTAAGGAAGGTCAGTCCTTTTTTCCTCTCTTATGTTTTGTTTTTTTGTTTGTTTTGTTTTTGTTTTTGTTTAGACCCGTAGCCTGTGGGCAGAGCAGTGTTATGCTTGGCTAAAGCCAAACGCCCTTGGTAGAGCAGAGGAGAGCAGAGTAGAATAGAATAGAATACTTAACTCATCCCATGGGCTGGAAAGGTAGCCAGAGCTGCTTGAAACACCTGGAGGTCTCATTACAGCACATACAGATCTTGTCACTAATCTGCTGTGAAGAGCTGAGACCAGCTCTCTGCAGCTGGTTGATGACCTGAAAGATATGAAGCAGTTTGGGCAGGCATTTTTTGTCTGATTCAGGTTTACAACATATTTTTAGATAAAGGAGATAAATCATAGAAGCTGCAAAGGTTAAAAAGAAAATCTAACAGCAGCTAAATGTAATATCTCTGGTCTGAAGCTGAAATATATTTGGACTGAAAAAACATTGTGCGGCTTTGTTTTGTTTGTTTTTACAAAATTAAGACAAATGATTAGCTTAGGCATTCTTTTCTCTAACACCAACATACCAAGAATGTAGCATGCTGGATATGCTTTCTGCTTCATACCAGCCGGTGTCATGCTAATCCTTCTGTCAGTGTGATTACTAGGTGTAGCCAGAATGCATGATGATGGTGCAGCATTCTTCTCCCAGCTGTCCTGAACAGGTGATTAGCTTGTGCACTTGCCACGCTTAAAGGAAGAGGGGCATGCACAAATAGTGGAAAGATGCCTTGTTAGTTGCCGTGACCATCATATAAATACTTCGTTGATGAGAAATAATTCCCCTGATATTTAGAGTAAGGCATTCAAAATGTCCATGTAACCCAAAATGCTGGGTTTACTTCTGTATTCTCATCAGTGAGTAAATTTGAGATGACCATTTGCTTGTCATAGCTATAATGATTGCTGTAAATAATGGCACTCCAAGAAAATGAAAACTTAGGCTCCAAATGTAAGTGTTCAGAGCAGTGAAAGGGAAAAAAACAAAAAAAAATCTAAAAAATCAACAAGCTTAGGGTAGCTGTTACCAGCAGAATCTCAGAAATGGTTGGAAATGTAAGCCTTAATGATTAGTAGTGGTTGGTATTATCAGCAGCTATTACTTCATACTTTGTTGCCCTTAGGACTTTGCATTGTGATAAGACATTAATTTAAATCCAGTTCTGGAAAATACAGGTGGTTCCCCTGTGTCCCTGTGTAACACAAAGAAGTCAGCCAGGGTAGTCAAGGATCTGCTCTTGTGCAGACTGTATATATATCTCATTTTCTTTAGTGCCCAGTTCTGAAATGAGTAATTATATTTGATGCTATATTTTTGTTTTTCTGTTCTACAATTTAATAATGTAAAAATTGACAAAGGTAGGGATACTAAAAGTAGTTGTCACTCGGGTCAAGCCATATCTCTAAAGCTGCTGCTTATCTTAAATCTGCAACGTCTGCTTTGCCAGATGAACGCTGTATGATGTGCTGCAGCTGACTGTGACCATGCAGTGTAGAACAGGGACACTGAGATAGAGTTCCTGGCTTTGACCTTCACTCATGAGAAGCACACTGTGCTTTTATTACATGGTATCTACATGAGAGCTGCACCAAATACACAATAAAAGAAAGTTTTTACTTCTGTAGTGTTCTGTCTTCAACAGGAGTGAGATTTTGTTTTCTTTCTTTCTTTTTAGCTTAAGAACCTTTGTTCTCCTCTAAAGAAAGAGGAGAAAGGGAGCAGCTTTGTAGCAGGAACAGGGAGAAGAGACTCCTGCCTGAAGATGGGCAGGATGGGGGACAGTCACAGGGGATTCGGCTACCCAGAATGCTTGCTTTCTGCTTCTTAACACTGCGAAGTTGCACTGTGGCGTGGTTAGCAGAGGGACTGTTCACATATGCAAATACTGCTCGACTTAGTAATGATTTCTGGGATCAGTAACCACTGGAGTCAGTAGTTACTAATTCTTTCCTTTTGACTGGGATGTATAATCTTTTTGTTACCAGTATTGTGTGACTGGAGTATGGAAATTCATCTTTTGACAAGCACAGCAGTGCTTGTAAATAGTGCTTATATGAGTGTTTGTGTATATATATATATATATATATGTTTTAGCATTATTATTATGTAGGGTTTTCAGTATCTTTTAGTAAATTACTGAGTTTTGGCAGAAATAATTATATTTACTTACCAAGATTTTTCTGAAAAGATATGTTATGTCCTTCAGATATTTTTTTAATTCACCTCTCTTTTTCACTGTTATATTTCTAGTTGCTTTTTAAAAATGTTGTTCAAGTATGAACTTCAATTTCTAAATATAGAGAACAATAGGAAAAAGGCTGGTTATATTTTTGGTTAGGTTGGTTACTCAAGAGTAATAGTAGTAAAATGATTTATGTGCCCTTCTCTTAAACTGTTTACAGGTGTTAATCTGTGCCATACTGCTTGTTGACCCAGCTGCTGGCTAGCCCAGAGATTGTCTGGCAGGGATGGAGTCAGTTGCTTGTGCTTCCTCTGTGGTGTTGTCCTGTTGGTACTGACTCCTCTGTTTCCTTCTCTAAACAAAAGGAGACAACTTCAGAGTGATTGATCATCTCCTTTTTCTTTGCATTAACTACTAACTGCAATACAAAGTAGGCTTGCTGTTGCAGCATTTGGGAGATGGTCAGATGAAATAGCAGATATGGAAAGGTGGAGTCCATCAAAACCGTTTTTATGGTAGATTTTAAAGAGGAACAAATTGGATGTTTCAAGATGTAATACTGGGCAACTGGAGAGTAGTGATTTTGTTTATTCAGTAATTTGTAAGCCAATGGCCCAAACTGTTGTTGGAGGATATGAACTTGTTACCAAGGATGTATCTGAAGCCCCTGGTCATCAAGATTCCCATAAAACACATTTATTAATCTACAAAATCTTAAGTGTGCTTATGTTGATTGCCTGGTCTCTGACGTCAAGTCAAGCAGTTTTTACCAATTTATCTCTTGTGTGTGCAGCATTGCTTATGTATCATCCTCCGGAGGAAGATTTGCATTACACTGATGGATGTCTACGCCTCCTGTTTGCGCATAAGTGCACATAAGGCTTTGAAACAGTGGGGCTCATCTATATCGGGAGATGACCATATCACCCACTGATATCTTTTGTACAATCAGCTAAAAGAAACATTCATCTGTAGAGAACAGATCAGTAGCAACTTGGGCACCTCTAGTTGTGGTCCGAAAGAAGCCAGACCTCCTTGTGGAATGCAGAGGGAACATAGAAGAACCAGCCTTGTAGTGTAAGCACCTAAAAAGGCCTCCCCTAAAATCCATAACTAGTGAAGTGATGTTTAGATCACTTCATCAGATCTACATAGGCATGCTGGTGTATTCATCTGGAAACCCAAAAGAAGACTTGGATTTCACAGGGATGTATCCGGAGCAGGCTGAACTCTTTCATCATTTGTCTTTGCCTAAATGTGCTCTCTCAGACAAGCTCTTTAAACTCCAGAATTCTTTGAAAGAAAACTTCCAGGCTAGAATCTGATTGTGGCTCACCTAGAAACAAAGAACTTGCAGAGCTGTTTCTGTCTGCGATCAATGAGCACGTTCTTTGTGCGCGGCCTTGTCTCCCACTGGGATATAGTGGAGATTTGAAAGCACGGGGGAGGCTAGGTAAGCCTTCCCAGAGTCTGACTAGAAAATGAGGATAAATGTGCTCATAAAAGGAATAATTGCGTTTTCTCACAATAACTGAAAATTCATACTAAATAAGTGGTCTGTGTCTTTAGAATGATTTTAGTGATACCATGTGGCCTAATCAAGGCCATCGGTTAATTAGGATTTTTGCATAAAAGCAAGATATTTTAAACTGGAAGATTGTTAATAGCAGTCCTGGCAGAAGTCACAGCTTGCCTGCCTGGGCTATGGAAATGCTTCCTGAGCTATTCATCTCTGCCCCATGCACAGAAGCCACGTTTTGGTATCAGGAGTGCTGTCTGCCTCTTTCAGGGCATTGGCTAAACTGCAAAGAGCATAAAAGCTTCCCTTCACTTTTTTTTTTGGTGGTGATGCGGAGTAGTTGGACGCTGAGTGAATGTCTGAATGTGTCGGAGGGTGCATCCCCGAGCCGGCCAGGCAGCTGGGCACAGAAGGCTGATTCACGGCAGCGCCGGCCCCTGCTCCGCTTTGTTGGAGCCCCTGGTGCCTGTATGGGGAGAGCACAGAGTATTTTCTGTGAGGCCGGAGGGGCTGGCTCAGGCTTATTCCACTCTCCAGCTGCACCGTGTAAAACATATTAACACGCTACTATAGATAGTCTAGACACGTGACTGAAAAGTGGGGGAAAAACCCACATTTAAATCATTTAAAGGCTCATCGTACAGCTCTTAGCAACTTCCCCAAAATCGGTTTCTCCCCAGACTTTTCCCGTCTCCATCCAAAAATACGTCAGCTTTCTAGTCAGGTTTCCTCCTGTAGCACTTCCACCGTGGGGGGACCATGAGTGACAGAGGAATAAACATTTGCAAGGGATAAAAACTTCACTTGGGGAGTGACGGTCCAAAGCTGGAGAGCTGGAACAAGCTTGTAAATCTTTTGGGATGTGATGGTAAGAGAAGACTTGAACTAAAATACTCTGAAAATAAAATAATTTCATGTGAAAATAACTGAAGTGGATACCATCTTTCTTTGGCTTAACTTGCATGTTTTGTGGAGTGCTTTTGTCTCGCTGTCTCTTCTGCCGTCTCCATTTGTTTGTTCTTTTGCCCGTTATTCCCTGATCCTGCAAAAGCTTAATCATGTCTCCGGCTTCAGGTAGTGGGATGGTTCCTGCCTGCAGTCAGGGTGTGTGCCAGTGCTGCCAGGATTAGGGCTGTAGACTTCAGTTTTTCAGGCAGGGCTGTTTTATGCTTGCACCTTTGTTAGCTGTACAGCTGACTTATGTTTCCAGGTGCAATTGTAGCGTTTATAATGAGAAAATGGTCTTTGCAGTACATCTTCTTAAGCTATCTGCATGTTCATGCAAATTGTTTAGATAGGGATGCACTTGAAATCTAAATTTGCATGCTGCTTGTGCAGATTGGAAGACTTTGCGAGTGTGACAAATAATGACCTTGCTGCTACTCAGTCATTTATCTGGTTTTCTTACACAACTGGGTAGTTGTGCACGTAAATGGAGTGTGCAGTGGTGGACCTGACTATGATGTTTTGAATGTTATTGAAGTGTTAAATGAGGAACTATTTCCAAGGGTGTTCTTCATAATTAGAAAATGAGCCACTCGTTGGTGCAGGAAGGGACCAGGACTTACAGGAGGTCCCTTAACATCCTCTCCACGTTGACTCTTTCTAATGAACTTAGACCTTTCCCTGCTGCAGTTTCCCTCAGCATTACCAACTAACTCGGCTCCAGCCTGGAGAACCGAAGGCCTCTAATGAAAGGCCACATACGTGCGTGAATGCTCCGCTTCGGTGATACTGTGCAGCTTCAACACAGGCTGTTTTTCATTTTCTGTAGCTGCTTTGCTACAGGGAATAGACACTTCATATTATGGCTGCTTCCTGATGGCAGGCCTCTCCCACTGCCTAGTGAATTACACAGCGCAGCTGCGGGGGGCACCGCAGGGAGCTGAGGGTGGGCAGCTGTGGGGCCTGGCCACGATCTCCAAAACCAGGTGGGTCTGCGTGGCTGAAGGTCCGCCTGGCACCGCCTGGTACGGGAACCTTCCCTGCTCTAAGCTTTCCTCCCGGATCCAGCTCCTGACAAATGGGAAGCATTATGGATCATTTCCTGCTCCCCAGCATTTGTCATATTGCAGGAAGGTGTGGAAAAATCCATCAGGTGGTGTTTGTATTCCTCAGCTGCCTTGTGCTTGGCTTCAGTCTGTGTCTTACTGCTGAAAGTGTCTCTTGGTAGAGCTTGTTCTCTAGATGACTTGGTTTTCTTACAAGTACTCAGTGATGGAGGCTACAGGAAGCATTAAAGGTCAGTTGTGGTCTGTAGAAGGGAAATTAAGGTCACTGATACTTAAATAAGTGCTTTGGTCTTCTCCTCCATTGCATTTCTTTATTTCTTTTAAATCTGATAAAATTGTTGGCTTCAAATATCTTACAGTTTGGAGACTTCCTTTTGGCTGGTCTGTGGAGAATTGGGAGAACTCAGTTCCTTTTGAAGCGATGGGGTTCTCGGCTTCCCAGGTCTAATAAGTGCTCAGGTACCTGGCAGATTTCTCTCCTCCCGCTTAGGAGAATTGAAATCCTGTAAGCAAATCAGTCTCACTCAGGCCCTTTCTTGAGGGGACTGTTTATTAATTCAAGCAAACCAGTTCAGGCAGAGTCCTCAAGTAAAACGAAACAAAGCTGTTGCCTTGCCCAGCCAAAGCTGCAAACACCTTTTTCTCTGCCTCTCTCCGTCCCAGGCACTGGCCCTGCTGCTCCACTCTGCCTCCTCATCCCCGCTTGTCTGAGCTCCCAGAAAACATCTGATTCTTTCTTAAAGATTCAGCAATTTAATAAGGCTGCTTGGACCCAGCTTCTCTGACTCTCAGAAGGGCAAACCAACACCTTGCTGCCCTTAACTTTGTTGCAAGAATGAGGCAGACAGAACATGTTTCAGGTCAAATACCCACAAGTTAATTCACACACACCTCTGAAGAGTGATGCTTTCCAGTTGTTCTGCTGAAGTAAAGCACTGGCATCTGCTGTAAGCATTGCTATACCTGAAATGTCTTGTGTATTTTTTATCTGTTATGGATTGCCATAACAGTTCTAACTTTGGTGTTATCTTTCCATGTCCCCTACTGAATGCATGTTTGTGGAGTGTAAGGGTTGTTTTTTTCTAAACCGTTTCTGCTTTCTCTTACATGTTTGGCCAAGTGCTGTAGCGTTCATTTGGTATAAACAAATTGTGTGATACTCAGTCGGGAACCTTTCACGTGTTATTGCAGACTTCAGAGAGAAGTCAGTAAAGGCAAGTGAGTTCAGTGTAAAATTAAAAGCCTAATTGGAGAGATCACTGATGCTGACCAATTAATAGGAACAGCCTCTTTATTTTTAGTGCTTAATGGACTGCATTAATTAAGAAAGGGATGAGTTCGAATGGGAAAATAAGTTGTAATTAGGTAATCAGCTGTGGTTCTCAAAGTGTGCAGGCTGTCCCTCGTGTGGTGAAGATTGTTCTCTTCTGTGTCCATCTCCGCAGAGCAGCACCTCTTTTGTAGAAACCTTTGGACACTACTTCCAAAATGTAAAAATGAATTTTAATTCTGAAAGCACTGATGACTGCTCCGTGTTTCTTTTTTCTATGAACCAGTTTATCTCTAATAATCTTTAATGCAGGATTCGTAAACACTTACTAGCACTGATTTCAAAGGAGAAATGACACCACTCGGTTGAGAGTAGCTTTCAGGGAATCTTACAATGTTACTGTTATTTGGAAATCCTTTTCTTCTGAATTGAGCAAATGACTGGAATTGAGCAGTGGAGTTTGGGTAAGTGCACTGTGTTTTGGATGCCCAGGGCCAGGGAAGAAGGCAGGGGTGTGCACAGCCGGGGTGGGTGGTTCGCTGCAGGGCCAGGAGCAGGAGTGTCCTGTGCGGCCAGAAGGATGGTCAGGCTGGACTTCAGGTGCGCTGCAGCGCGTGTAGCCCCCACCCTGCGCCAGTTTCCTTCCCTGACAGGTCTGGGCGCCAGCAGGGATAAAGCAGTGATCCAGCACTGCGATTCAGCAGCCTGCAGTGTATCAAGGGCACTTGGGTCTGTGCTGATGGTCACGGCATGACATCTTCTCGGCTGCTATGACCTGTGCTGGTTCAGACACACATACACGAACCTAAGCTTGTTCTCACACCTCCCACACTGGCTTTGCCAGTGGAAAACTTTGATCCTTTCTTTTGGACTGTATCTTGGGGCAGCTGTAGTGGTTTTCCTTACTTTAAAATCTCAGTCTTTCATCTTTGGAAGTTAGATATGTTGTTCCTTGTGTTTATGGAAAAGGTATGAGATCATATAAGGTAAAATACACATTGATGGAATTATTTGGAAAGTTTTCACTTTTTGGGGGGGGAACGCCTGCCAATCTGCTCTTTTACAAAGCAGTGGAATGATGATCAAGTAATTACTATTTTGAATGTTTAAGTCTTTATTTTTGTAACTTTGTCATGCAAAGCCTTGCCTTCTGTTTTATAGCTGAGCACAAACCATTCTCACTCACTTTCCATAATGGAAGTGCAGGAAAAAAACCTTCTAAATTGTATTGATATTAGAAGTACAGTATAAATTTATGCTTTTTTTCTGTAGACGTGCACATGGTCATAATATCATTGTGGATGAGTGTTGAAATTTGGGTGGGCATTATTGTCTTTGGCTTTTTGACAAATGTCATTTTAAAAGCATCTCTGGAAGGTTTTTTTTTTTTTAGTTTTTGTTTCTGTTCTGTTTTGACAGTTGGTAAACATCACAAAAGAAGATCCAGTAAGGAGACAGATGCTGACTTAGTGGGTACACAGTTTGAATGACAAACCAAGATCAACAGATCATTATTTTTCACAGCAAGCAGAGAAGAGCTGAGAGAAATGGCTCATCTTAATGCCAACCTGTGCTGGCAGCAGCTGTCACGTTCCAGAATGCTGCACAACAGGAGAAGCTCTCTATTGTACTGTTTTGGGGTTTTGCTCTGTTTGATTGCAATTATGTTTTTCTGCGTTCAGGCCACTACCAGTTTGCTCAAAGTACTGCCATTACAAAAAGGAGACTGATAACCTCATCTGCTCTAATTCAAATCGGGGATAAGAAGTTGTTATATACTGTCAAACTTTTAATTTTCTGGCTTTCTACCAGCTTTTGGGCTTTATTCCCAGCTTCACTGAGTTGATGCTTAGAGTGGGTCAGTTAAGTCTAGGGGACGTGGTCTTTTCATGCTCTTTTGGTATGCTTTATTGTTGAACTAGTCTAATTCTACACTAAATATTTATGCAAGTCAAAGTAACTGTTAAAATGAATGTTTTACTCTGCAGTTACGCGTCATCTTGTGTTTTCAGAAATCCCAGTATGTCCTCAGCTTCTGAAGGGAAAAAAAAAAAAAGATGATTCAGGACAAACTCATACAGTACTTGTTGAGAGCAGCTCTAGGGAGTTCTCCCACCATTCCAGTGGTTCAAAGGCCTATCAGATATTTTCTGTGTAGCATTGTGATGTATATGGATACGGTAGTGTATTCTTTGTGATGACTAAATGGATTAAGTTAATAACATGCGGTAATGCTAGATAATAGTCATTTTGCTATTCCATATTCAGCTTCTGAGGTTTGACTGCTACTAGGCTAAAGGGAAATACTTCTAAAAATGCAGTTCACTAGTTGGCATCTGTCACATTCGTCACATCGTTCATAATTACCGATATGTTCATATGTTTGTCTTTCACATCTCTTGGTCTGATTTTCTCTTTGCCTACACAGAACTGTACAGCTGATGAAATGCACACACTGTCTCAGTTTTAAAACTAGTTTTTGACTTACTTAATTCTTCAAGATAGGAACTGCAGAGTTTGCTCTAACAGATGCTGCTGAGCAGCCAGTAAGGTGAAAACTCTGAAAACGTAGTCACAACCTGCCAGTAACTCACAGCTCAAAGAGCTTGGTTCTGCCTGTAAATATTTGTACTTTGGGAACTGCTTTGTTGCTCTCTTGGATAGCAGATGGCTTGCCTGTATTTTTTTTTTTTTAACCCAGTAGAGGCTGTTTTACCTGACTGCCCTTGTGTTCTGCTCATAAATACTCCAGCCGCTTGAGATTGCTAAAGTTTGGGACATTCTCATAAAATTAGACTGTGCACCATGGGTCTTCATAAACTCAGCATGTTTTTCTGGGAGTGCTTCACTTGTACACAGCTGCTGTTGATGTGCCCAACACCCGTCCTGCCCTTGTCCCTGGAAGTTTCCTGTGAACAGTGTGACCACGTAACAAAACGTTAGTGTAATCTGTGTCACTGGAGCCATGCAGGACTATACAGACCATCGGGAAGCCTGTGCATTCTCTTGTGCTTTGAACAGAGTAAATGTACTGCCCAGACTGTAATTACTTAAGTCATTTGCTTATGGTAAACAAAAGGATTGATCTGTTACTTGGGCGGGGGGAAAGCCCAGTTTTCAAATACAGGTGATTAATTGTATCAGCAGGTGAGGGATTTGGGCCTGCAGATTGCCATGTAGGTCCATCGGATGGTAATTTGATCTATGAAATCACACCTGAATCTGTCACATACGTGGCCACGTGCTGGTGGAGGCTTTGTCCATGTGAATCCAATTGATGCTACAAAAGGTCATAATTTTTCCTCAATCTTTTTGCCTTTGTTTTGTAACTAAATGACATTTAATTTAAATCTCCTTAGTATTCTGAAATAAACCAGTAATTGCATGAGCTAGTGAGGTTAGCACCAAGTCCCTCCTAAAGTGAATAAGCAGTCAGTCACCCTGTGTCTTCTGGCCAGGGCAGAAAAATGTGTTTACTGTGGTCTTGATACAGCAAGTGGGCAGGAGAGTACCAGAGGGTAGCCAGCCAGGTTGATCTCAAATCATTGCTTCTGAATCACTGCAGTCATTTTCAGAAATGCCAGTTAAAAAACCAGGAAAATAAATAAATAAATAAGCATGTTGTAGTTTAGGTGGTGGTTTGCTGAAAACTTGTTGAAGAAGCCATAACTCTGGCAGTGATTCTTAAACCTTTGAACTGGATGGCTGGGTTACATCAATATAAATCTGTGGCCAGCTGGATGAATCATAAGCATCAGAAGCTTCCGAATCGTGGCGTGAAACTTATGAGCAGCTCACATACTGGGTGTACTTACTCCCAAGTTAGAAACACAAGGTTACAGGCCGGCGTGCTGTGCTGTGACTCTAGCAGATGCATCATTCGCTTTTGCTATTAATAAAAAATAAAATTAAAAAAAGGCTAGCTGGTACTGCCCTTCCTCCTTCGCTAAGATCAGCCATCACTAGCTGAGCATGAGAACTCCTCCTTTTAGTTCTAAATCTGCTGTTTTTCTCTGTGGCAGCATCTTTGAACATATCTGCATTTGCTAAAAGTAAAGAATACACCAGTTAGTGTCTTAGAGTGACTCCAGGCAATGATAGGAGAAGGGTGTAAGGAAGGCCCTTTTCCTGGTACGTGCGACGGGAGAGCAACTCTTCTCTCATTGGACCTGTTTGTGAGCCTCCACAGGGAATTTTGATGATAAATTGACAACCTGTGAAATCATGACGTGTGTATCAAATCATCCTTGTGACCTTCGTACATCTTTCGCAGTACCTGCTGCTCAAATTTCAGCATGGATGTGGCAAGCAGTGTTGATGTAGGTTGGTGGGGTTGGAAATGACTTTCAACAAGTAATTGCAGTTCAAAAGCTGCATGATGTTTTGAGAGCACGGATTTTTTTTTTTGATAATGAATATCGGCAACAGTACAGTATTTCAGAAGGGATGTTGTTTTGTCGTTCCTGGACTATACTATAAAGAAGATGAAGAAAACTGGCCCTGTTTTGTTTTTTTTGGGGGGGGGCGGGGGGGGAAGTAGATTTCAAAGTGGGAGGGAATTCCTAATGCAAAATGAAGAGATGACTTCAAAATGGTGCAGTAGGAAGGAGATGTTTTCTAGTCTTCTGATTGTGGTGCTGATCTGAATGGGAACACCCAAATCTGTTTTGACGTGATGGATGGAAACAAAGCTAACACAGTTTTCAGAAATGTCTGTCATACTCGATGAAAATTTGTTTCCCTCTGTCATAAAATTGTACCACCCACTGAAATTAAAACCTTTTTTCTTCAGTTTGCTGGTATGTCAGATAGAAGCATTTAGCTGAATTTCAAGTAATCTTCGTCTCTTTCAGTATTCAGTTTGAATTTCTTTAGTATTAAGATGCACTGACAGTTTCACAGTAAATCCTCATTATAAATACGCATGCTAAAGAGTCTCAGCATGCACAGCAAGAATCATTACTCACGTAGCATATTTGTTTTCTATTTCTTTAACCTACTCGAATTCAAATGTAACTGTTCTTCTTGCTGTTTAACTTGATTTCAACAGTTTGAACAATATAGCCAGGGGCGCTTATTGTAAGACAGAGTTGAAACCATGTCTGGAATTTGTTAAAGAGGAAAACCCAGGGCGTTGTCTGTTCTTTAAAGGCAAAAAGTACAGCTCTTCCAAAAAGTTTGAAAAAGTTTGCTGTAATCTCAGGTGAAGTAAAAGACCAGTAATTCTGAAGCAAGTTAGCCCCAGTGAACCTCTGGCAAGATTATGTACCTGCACGTGTTTGTCAGCTGTGAAATTCCCCTGTGGCACTTCTGCACCACTGCAGGCAACGCTGATCTGTGAAATGTGGATGGAGGAGTATTTATGTGTCACCTGGCTCCAGGGAGTACTATGGATCAAAAGTAGTCAGGCATCAGGATGGGCTTTTGTTGATGAGAAACAATTCTTCTGAAAAGATTCAGGATGAAGAGGGTTGGATGTGGTGCTGTGCAGTGAGGAGAAGGTCATGCTGAGAAGCGAGGTTTGTGGGAAAACCATAGTGATGGCAGGAGAAGGGCAGAGCCGAATTCTGTGGTAGTATTGCTGAAGGGTGAGGATAGCCTTTAGAGGGTTGCTGGAAATTAACAGCTGAGAAAAGAGTTGCCATAGGAAATGGCACCTCCTGCCATTCTGTAAGAATGCTGGAATATGTTCTTCGTGTGTGAATAGCATCACATCCCTGTTAAAGGATGCTCTGTTTCTGCTCCCACTAAGCTGTACGCCATCTACTACAATGCTTTGCTTTACTAGATTCATGCTGGTGATGTGGATGCCATAAGATGTGTTTTCCTCTTTCCCCTGTAAGAGTTTTCTTTCCTTCGGTAGCTTCTGTTTTTCCTTAGCTTTTACTGAAGTTTCCCTGTGTTAAATGTTTTGAATTTACTTGTTCTTTCTCATGATCTCCTCCCAGTACAAGACATACGACTGGTAGGGACCAGCCACGTTACTCAATCCATTTTCCTGTAACCAGTGAGGGAAAAGAGAAACGAAAAGAAATCATTCTCCAAGCTTTTCGCCTGTCGTACTGCGAGGGGCAATGTTTTTCTGTGTGGGAGGGTGGTCATCAGTATTTTCAGTGCTGAAGACCAGAGTGCCAATAACAGAAAGCATTGTTTTTCTACTTGATTAATTTCCCCATATATCGCTTATTGGAGGGAAGAAAAAAAGGAGCCCTCTTTTCAGGCAGAATCAAACCATAAACACACTAGCTGTGCTTTTGCACAGGTCAGGGGGATATCAAATAAGATGGCAATGAAATAACAAAATTGTTTAAAAGAAATGAGTGCAGCTCCCAGTGAGACAGATCACAGCACAGAGGAGAAATTGGTTGGGGACATCTAGAAAAATCTGAACGCACAAACAGAATTGAATGCAATAATGATCTTAAAGAATTGCTTATCACCTTGGTGAGCTACGGTGTTTTGTTCAGACAAGTTGTAAGTTGGAGAGGGAAATTGAGGCATTAGGGAGAAGTAAATTGGCAATTCCTGTGACTATCAGAATAATAATGGGACAGATGCGTAAGTCTGCTTCTAAGGTGCTTGAACAGACCCTCTCCAGCACCTGTCTTAGCTCACAGAAAAGCTTGGAGGGGTTCTTTGCTCGGCATTGGGTAGGGGAAATGCAGGTGGGGTTTTTAAAGCATGGGTAGAAGACTTCCACTTTGTAATTTCTGATGGCTTCTTACAGTTTTGAAACTTTTTGTCCCAAATCAATTGTAAGGAAGCAAGTCTGATACTATGAGCCAGGATCCTGAATGACTCCAAGTCAACATAACTCCATTGAATTCAACCACTGCAGCAGCTTTTCCACCATTCTTGGATGTGGATGAACATCAGCAAGTTGCCTTAGTTCTCCACAGCATCCCAGGGGTTAATCCTTTTTTAAATACTGCAGTGTTTAGTATTTGCTTTAATTTAATTGAAACAAAGCCTAGGAAACTAAAAACAAGAGAGCAGGAGATTTCCTGAATCACAGTGTGTCTAAGTGGGGGAGAACTTAATTTCTATATTGGAAATTGCAAGTTTGACTGTAGAGCTGAGTTAAGCTTTACGTCTTGTTTATATTGGAATGAATCAGTTTCTAATTCTGTAGACTTTAGGTCTGATACTTTTCAGATGAAGTTTAAAAAAAAAAAAAAGAGTGAGAGCAAGGAACTTGGGGGAAATCTTTCATTGTAATTTTTCCATGACTTGTTCTGCTTCCCATACGTTACTTTAAGTATAGTTTTTATGCATTTGAAAATAAACACATTTTCTCCTGCAGGATGTTCCTACTACTGCTCAAATGTCTCAATATAAATTATGATACGTGCCACACTTAAGTAGAAAAGCCTCACAATTCTTTTTCTCCCAACAATTACCAAAGGTTACAGCAAGAGCAAAGACATTATTTAAAGTTTTAGAACTATTCAAGAGAAAGTGCACTTGTCACTTTTGAAATTGTCTAATGCTGCCTTTGCCTCCAGCCAAAGAAAAAAGGATTTTGTTTGCTTTGCAGAAGGGTGGTACTCATCAGCTGTTGCCACGTTATTGTTGACATTGTACCTTTGTATTACTCTTAGTTCAAGGATCATAAACTTCATTAGGTTCATTACTCACCAATTAATCTCAAATGGATTTCACTGTCTCATCTAGTTACTTGTATTTCTGTTCTACGCTGCTATTACACCTCTCATAAGACTTTCAGCAAACTTGGTACCGACGATGTACAAAGGTGCTATGGCATGGCATTTTTAAATGTCAAAAATTACACATGGTTGTTTCAGCCTGGGCTGCGTTTCTCTGACTGTCCCAATTATAGACAAGTCCTAGTCTAGATGGTGTCCTCATTTGAGCTGTTACGTGTTGGTCATAGCTGTCTTATGGGGCAATAACCTTCTGGGCTGTCAGTCACTAGCTTCTGTTAATGAAGGGGGCGAGCCTTGCTTGCAGCGGTCTCTGGTTACTGGTACTTAATGCACACTGTTACTAGAAGTTCTTTATGATTGGAAATCAAGGAGAATTATACTTTCTGCTTTTTTTAATGAGAAATACATTAATTTGTGTTTCCGTTTTCCTTCAAGTTATGCTTCTGCTTGTTAGAGCAAATCTGCAAATAAGCCATTAGTCAATTTTTCTTTAATATCCTTAATTACTTTGTAACTTCATCCTTGTCAGTCAGAAGCCTATCTCTGAGTTGAATTCTCTTTAACAATCAGTATGTCAAGGGTTGTTTTTTTTCTTCACACACCACAAGACGTTTATGAGGAAAAAAGCAAGTATTTTACCTCCTTTCCTGTCCAGGCATTTAAGCCGCGTGCCACGGCGGCACAGGCTGCTGTACCCAGGCATGCTGTGGGGCAGCTGGCAAGCTGTGCTGTTCAGTGCTCTGCTGCATCCAGCTGCACGTCGCCCTTATCTGAGGGTGGATGGGAATACTAGACAATCGCTATTTTCCTTGGGACAAAAATCCTTTGGCTGTGTCAAATCAAAGCTTTCTGTAGCTGGTTGCCTGCCAGTCTCATACACCAACAAATATTTTGCCTCAAATTATTCTGCCGTTGAGTTTGGGTTGAGCATCGTGCTGCTGTGTGCTCCTCCCTGCCCCGAGCTGATGCCCCTCCATTCGCAGCGTCAGCTGGCCCTGTCTGCCAGGTTGTCCCCTGCATTAACAGGGTTGTGTTAAACTGGGGATGGTTGTCAGAAGTGGGCTGCTTCATCTCTAGGTTTGAGAAGGGTCACCGGGACTCCAGGCTTATCCGTGTTTCCAGATGCATCGATGTGAACGATACGGACTCTAACATCCTTGCCCTGCGGATATTCTTAAACTTTCACAAAACTGCTTCCCAGTTGCGAATCAGGTTTGATCCTGAGCCTGGCTGTCTGCAGTGGCTGAAAGTGCTCTGGGAAGGCTTGTGAGCAGCGAGATCTCAGCTTTTTGAATAATTTAAGACAGCTCATCTATTTGTTTAGAGACCTCTAATACTGGGTTCAAACTTGCTTGTCTCCTTGCTACAGTAGCGTTTGGATGGCTTAATGAATTATTCATATCACTTTGTGCAGGGTCTTGATTTTCTTCTGAAGGTTATCAATACAAATAGCACTGCCAACTGATACTGCTTAGCTTAGGAGCTGTGATGAGGCAGGAGCCTAAAGTAGTTTCAGAAATTGCATTTTCATACACTATTGTCATAAAAATGTATTCAGAATTAGGTTAAAAAAGAGAAAGCTGAGATAGCAATATACTTGCTACTTAGCAGCACATGGTTTCAGAAAGAATTCCTGGAGTTATGTTATGCAAGTGCGTCATCACTGTGAGCAGCTATGTTTCAGCAATACACTTATTCTTGTTCCTGAAAATACCTGGCCCTTAAAAAAAAAAAAAAAAAGCCATATGAATTTGCCCCTCAAATATGTCATACTATATATGCTCTTTCCCTAACCATTTGGAGTTCTGTTTAATACTCAGTGAAAGATAAGGGGTTTAAGGACACCGCTCAGCTTAGCTGGCAGGGGATGTTTCAGCTGGACAGCTGGGTTTGAGCCCTGGCGGTGGGTGCAGCCTGTTGGCCATCAGTCGCTCAGTTATGCGTGAAGGATTGGAGACGGCCAGGTACGTAAATGTGCTTTGAGGGGCAGAGAGCCTTGTGAGAAATCAGTCTGCTTCATATGTCAGCTCCTATATGTCCGACAAATAGAATAAGGGAAGGTGGCAGAAAAATAATTGCATTCTCTTTATTAATGAAAGAGCACTTCAAGTCGCCAGGAGTTTTACTGGCTTAATTACTTTGCAACGGCAGTATTCAGTGCCTTTGATTTGAGTTTTGTAATAGCGGTTGCCTGTACTTATTAATTCCTGGGTGAATGCAATTGCATTTCAGATGTGTTTAAGTGCATAAGGAAAAGCAGAGAAAAAAGCGAGAGGGGAGGCAGCCGGTGAGCCGGGCCGGGGGGGGACGGGCGTGCTGGGGAGGTGCCAGCGGAGGCCCGAGCTGGGTTCCCGCAGCCTGTTCCTCCGTGGGCTCGGGCCCTGGTGCCCTCCGCACCTCGGCGGAAGTCTCCTGGAAGTATGGCCGTCCCTCGGCACGAGGCCTGACGGGGGGAGAGTCCCGCGGGGGCGAGCGGAACATGGCACCTCTTGTAGGTAGCCGCGTAACTGCAAAAGGGATTTAAGAAAATGCGAAGTCATTAATTTAGCAACATTATTAAACTTTCTGGTTTGAAAACCCTCGATACGGTTTGTGGCGAGGGGGTCCCATTCTTGTTGCTCGTCTGAATTCTCTGAAGTCAGAACTAAAAACCAAGATGTGTGTTCTGCTTAACAAATAGCTCTGCCTTTGCTAGTTGTACAGTTCTGCCTAGAAAAGTGAATTGAAATGCAGAAAAAAAACAATTCAAAAAAGTTGTGTAGTCTCAGTGGTCGGAAGTTGGTTTCAGGGGGCTCCGGAGGTGCTGTCCCTGTGCTGCCGACCCTGTCAGCAGCTGGGGAGGAGTGTGGGGAGCTGCCTGGGACGGGGCGGGCTGCTGGCGGCCCGGTGCGGTGAGGCAGTGTTCAGAACAGACAGTGCTCTGTCTCGTCTGGAGAAGTCTCTGGCAGTGTACCGCTGTGGAAGGAGCTTCTGTCAGGCTTGTCGTTAATGTGGTTTAATAACATTGTTTCTGAGTTTGGCTTGATACCACTTGTAATAAAAAAAAAGGCATTTCAAATATTTAAAGTCATACAAATATACGTGTCTATAACAGTAAAGCTGTCTCCATGGCTGGTTTTTATTGCTGTAGCTATTATGGCACATCACTGGCCAGGTGCGTTACCTAACTTGCATTAATTACGTGTGTATGGCTGCATATATGCTCTGTGTAAATGTTTTTCTGTGTTCTGCTGTATGCAAACATGAAAGATTTTGTGGGAGATCTAGCAGGAAATAAAACACATATCCCAGAGGGAAGTACATGCAATGCAATGCAGATATTGGGGCCAGCAAATTTATAATAAGGATCTATAGGGTAGACAAAGATTGATGAATAAATTAGCTATCTCACACTTTTGCATGCAAAATGAACAAAATGTCCTAAGAGACTCCCGTGAAGGCGACAAAAGCATTCTTGTGTTTTATGGAGGAAAGTTAATGTTTTCATTTTACTTTAGGGAGTATGTGAATAGATGAGTTGTTCTGAATTTATCCTTGAGTGTTTTGCATTGTTTGGAGGGATAACGCTGTGCTGCATCGTATGTAAACACATGGTGTCAGAATTAATTATCATGATACACTTAGAAGTCTGTGAAACAAAGCCAAGTTCAAAACTCTCTTAGATCAGTCCTTTTTTGTTGAGCCAGGCCCTACGTTTTTTCCTTGATTGTTGCGGAGGCTTGGGTCAATAAAAAGCTAATCAACATTTTGGAGTAATGTATTGGTAAGGGCAAAGTAATCATAAATAGTTGTCCAGACAGGAATCATACAGACACTGGACTTTTGAATACTTAAATTCAAATACATCTTTTGTGATCACATAAAGACTGCTGCTTTTCAGATGAGTTAACCATTGACCCAAGATCTTTGTGGAGTATAGAATTCTTATTTTAAATGTGAGTTAGCTTTTTTTATCATTTTCTCTTTTAGAGCTGCAGGACACAGTGCAGAGCAACTAGAAATGTTCAGTTACCTTCCACATGGTAAGTCTGTGTTTGAAGAATCAAAATAGATTTGCCTCATCTTGACGCATCAAAACCCTGCATGTGTCCTGTAATTCCTTGTTGAGAGCATGTAGCAGCACCGACAGCCGAGCGTGCCAGGATGGCGTTTCTTACCGCAGTGGAGTGTGCTCATGTCTGTCCTGCATGCCAGTAGAACCAGCTAGGATGGTCTGCGTTGGAGTAAAGCCTCATACTTCTTTTATTCTTTTGGGATCGTGATGTGTGTGGTGTGTCTTACAAGGCTACACCTTTCTGTGTTGTCTGGCTTGTAATTGTCTCCTCTCTGAAACTGCTTTTCCGTAAATCATGAAGATTTTTACTCATCTGCTTTTGTTGAACTGTGCATAGAACTGAGCTACAGCCATGATCTATGCGTTTTTAGTTGTTTCTTATTTCTTTCAGAGAGTCTCAAGGCCTGTTTCAGAAATCTGTGGTGGGATGGTATCATGCCAATAATGAAATGCTGGGTTCAAAGTGAAAGGCAGCCATTCCAAAATCATTATTTTTAGATCCTCCTATTCTTAGTCTTGGATGCTGTTCCTCTCTGCCCTCCTTCAGTGTGATTGCTTGCCAAGCCATGTGAGGCAACTTCAAACTGACATCCAACCACAGCTTGAAATGTGCCTTGAAATCTGTTTTAATTAGATACGAGCCATAATAATTTAATTACAGATCCACCCACTAAATTGTCTGTTTTGAATTTTAGCAGCCACATTGTGTACAGAAACAAAAATGTTTGGAGTAGTTACCTCCCTGATTTCTATCGAGGGCATTCAAGCTAGGAGTGCGGTACCAGAGTACTCTGGTTGTTTAACCTCTAGCTTGCTAATTACCCACTTAATGCGTAAAATCCACCAGATTTATCTAGTTGATGTCAGCTCAGGCTTAACTGCCTGCTCCTGAGGGTGAAATTCCTGGCACCTCTTGCACTGAGGAAGCACCTGAGTGCAGGATCATGCCTGCACTGCGGTTGAGGAGCATGCGGTCAGCAGTACATGACTGGAACTTGAGAAATGTCTCATTGCTTTATGAACAGATCTTTCCAATAATTAGTTCTCATAAAATGGAATTAAATATGTATCATGCATTTAAGATAAATTCCATCTTTGAGTGTAGATATATAGAGGCTCTTGTCCTGAGGGAATCGCTGCTGGGGAACGGTGCCTGGATCGCTGTTCAGTGATCTGGTAACAAATATGAGTTATTGCAGTTTAAATTTGCAATTGACAAAAAGACTGATAAAGTAATTATTACATCCTTGTCCATATTTAATATTTAGAGCAGGCTAAATCTCTCAGTAACCGAGGATCATTCAATAATGTGTGTTGTCATACAGCAGGATGGAGATCAAGGAGCGAAGGCCGTAACTGAAGAGGAGAGACTGCATCTGAGCAGCCAGCAGCTACAGAGGTGAGAGCAGACGTCTCGGTTAGTGGAAGTTTCTTGTGCAGTTCTGTTGTAAAACACCCCTTGCAATCCTCAGATTGATTCAATCAGTCAATCTGTCAATCAACCTGTGCCTATCATGGATGTAAACAGGGGTTGTTAAAGATAGGATGACAGCAGCAGAACTGCCCTGGGAGAAAATACTTACAAATATGCAAAAGCTCCAGTGTGACTATACCTAAAATACGCACTACTGGTCAAGTAGAAAATACTAATTTCATTCATTCTGAATTATCTACAATGCTGTAGAAAATATTGTGGTTGACAGCACAAATTTTCCTTCTGTGATTGTGGCTCCCACCCATCTTCTCCTTACTATAATAGTGTAACATGTACTTTGCTAACGTGCAGATTAAAGGTAATATTTTGATTTGGAATATTCTGTATCTTCATATTCACAAATGAGTAATCTCCAGTTTGATAATTTCTGTATTCTTATGTCTAAATTCTCGGGACTTTTGAAGGATGTTTTTTCCAAAATTTTTGGACAGTTATTCTGATGAAATCCTCTTAACAGAATTTCTTAGTGATGAGCAGTTAGGTGAAAAGCTGTAAAATCTGAATTAATTCTGCTTTTATTGACAATGGTACAAATTCACTTTTAAATCAGTGAAATGGCAACATTATGAAACATGCGGGATGGGAGTATACATTCATTTGGGCAGGTACTAGAAAGCGGCTGATGTGCTGTAACACAAGCTGGGATGCGAATGATAACTTCGCTGTGTGTTCAGAAAACTTCAAAGCAAAATATTGTTGAAACGAAACTTCCCTGTAGATGAGGGGCTGCGTGACTTGTGGGACAATGTGGGTGCCCATTGGTGGGGAACAGGGGAGGCTCATGTTGCTGCAGCTCAGCTGGGTGCTTTGTGATGGCAGCTGATACTAGTTCTAGCTCCTTACACTCCTCTGAAAATTTCTCACATGCTTTGGGGAGAAAAGCTTGTATTCTTCATCTGTCTTTGGCTCTGTCAGAGATAGCTCTGAAGGAAGATGTTTTCTGTTTTTTCAAATGGTAGTTATCAAGAAATAATTTGGGATTTTTAGCATAGCAGAAGAAATGACTTTTATGAGCAATTCTTTGTATTAAAAGCTCATTGCAAGACAGCAGGCACCATTGTGATTGAGGGCCTAATGTTCTAAGAATTAATTTTGCCATTACCTGTTGCGGGATTGGGCTGTGCTGCTTAAATCGGCTGCATCTGAAGCAGGAAGCAGAGGGATAATACTTGTCAGGTGCTTCTCTGTTTCCTTGGCTACAAGATAGTTTAAATGCCGTCTACTTTATTGGCATTAATGAAAATCTTCTGGGATACACATCTTTGCATGATATGCAGTGATTTCATTTGAATCATTGGCTGTGTTAGAACATTAGCTGTAGGGATGTTGTATTTTGGGTACTGATCCAATCACCTCCCCAATAGGGAGAAGACGGTTTAGGAAGACAGAAATATTAATACTGTGGCATAAGTCTCTATACTAAATATCCTCAAATGACGTATTTTATTGTTGAATCTTTCCTTCCATGACACTAATATGACACCAAGAATTTTTTTCCCAAAAAAACAAGTATGCGTTTCTTAGCAAACACCTATAATTGTCAGAATTTTATAAAAGGTTTTCTATTTGCATAGAATAGCATTAATTTTGCATTATTCTCTCAAATGAAGCACAGAGAAGGAACAAATAATTTATTCATGCAAAACCAACCCACATGAATCATTTATTTACCACTTCTGGTAATTTCACAAGCTCACTTTTTATGCATCAAGCTGCAAATTAATCAAAAATTTCTAGGGGTTGATTTTGTCCAGAGGAAAGTAATAATCATGTAAATAGCTTCCCCTATACAGGAAATCATTATGTGAACTTGGGGGGAAAAAAAGTCCATATGGAAGAATTTTTTAAGTAACTATCTGAAAGAGCAGCTGTAAGAGAAACAGTTTTCATTGTCTTTAATCTCCAGAAAATACTCTTAATGAAGGGTCGAACACAAAATTCTTCTATCAAGTGTCAGCCTGATCTCTTTTCTGAAGCAATCTCCAGTTGAAAGTCTACATTTGAAATATATTCCACACTGAGGAGAAGTTAATCATTAACATGGCATTGTGAAATTCAGGAGATTTGGTCTTACATCTGCCAGTTTATTTTTAAAGTATTTGCTTTGAATTGAAGAATTTAAGTAAGCAATTAATTAGGCTGGCCTTAAAACTCAGTGAGTTTGGGTTTAGTTCTAAGCTTTGCCAGACTTCCTGTGTGAGTAGGGCAATCATTGTGGCCTGGGTATCAGATCCCAATTTGGAAAGGTAGATTTGTTACTTCACTCGGTCTCCGCTCCTCTTTAAAGCATACAAAGAGCTGCTCTTCTAGCAAGGAAGAACTGATGTCGGTGAGAGGTCCATGCGCCAATAACAAAGAAATTCAAAGCCTGACTGGACGTGGTACTGAGCAACCTTCTGTTCTAGCTGACCCTGTTTTGGGCAGCAGGGTTGGACTAGCTGATCTCCAGAAGTGATCCTCCCTTACAGTCTCAGGGATTCAATGATGCTGTGAGATAATAAAGTGGAAGTGCGCAGTGAAATGACAGAAAGATGCTAGGGTATGTTGTAATTGAGAATTATTTAAGACTATCATTTTATTCTGTGTTAAAAGCTTCACAATTGCAGGAAGATTATCTTAACAAAGATGAAAAGCAATTATTGTGCTGCCTTTTTTTGTCACTGTCGTCAAGGGCCTGTCAGGATCTCTGTTATTATAAAAACCGATTGCAAAGGCTAATCTAACCTTACATGGAGGATACTTGCTTGGAATTCAAATCTGGTAGAGAGATACAAATATTTTGTTTTGTTTTGTGTTTTGGTTAACTTTCTTTTATTTCAGTAAATAGATAAGCTCTTGAGCTGTTATTGGTATTTCTATATAGACTTAGTTTAGGCCACTTAAGCAAAATGCGATGTAATATGATAGAAATGAAAGTAGTTAGTGTTTGATGGATGCTTCATAGCTCTGTTGGAAATAAATTCTCTTAAAATGCACGTATTTATGTCACAAGAGTCACTGCCATAACTGCAATTATCATACTCTTTTGTCAGCAGTCTAGCAGACAAGCTGCATACTGAATACACATAGTGATGAAATGTATCCTTGCTTACAAAGGAGGACATTCCTGGTACTGTATAAATACAGTGTGGAGGAGGGTTTTTTTTTCCTCCAGTCTGTCAGTTTGTTTGTCTCAATATTTAAGAAGTGTTTAAAAAAATATATTCAAAATTTATTTTTTCTGGCAAGAAACTAATCTTCTTCAAATGTTCTGTCCGTAGTGTCCTGCCTGATTTCGTATGTTCATGAAGGGGTCAGTCTGGCTGAACAACTCATCAATGGTTTAACCCCTTGATTCTTTCTGAAGGTACTATACCAGACATATAGGAAGAGGATCTGCGCAGAAAAGAAGCGTGAGTGGTGCACGTGCTTACAGGCACGTGGGAGGAGAGAGACAGGGGCGCAGAGCAGCAGGCACTCAACCAGGAGAGCCCGACCTTTCACTGCTGTTACGTGTTTTAAAAATGTCCATTGGCCAGACATACTCCTTCACCTTCTCTGCAAAGTGTGATTTTTAAGAACAATTTAGATTTCGGTTGCTGTTGAATCTGGTTCTTTCCCAAATACATCTTGATAGTTTGACACTTGGTAGTCCCACGAGTTTTAAGATTTTGCATTGTCTAGTACAAAGATCCTGCTGCTTATTAGTGTTAATACTGTACAATTCAGTTTTTGCCAAATGCATACTTATTTTCCTCACCACTGTCAGGTGGCATCAGAGGTTTGCATTGTGAGCTGGAGTTTTGGTTCTGGAGGCTGATGAATGTTTGTGGATTGGTGGTATTGCTTCCCCCGTGATACACAGTATTCTAAGGTTCAGTATGGAGTATTTTTGTGAAGTTCAGGTCAGCTCTTTGGCACATGGAATAGAGAATAACTGTTTCATGTATTCTACAGTTTATCAAGCTCTTCTAGTCTCTTCTAGAATTAGGTCTGAGAAGAGCTTCAGTAACAGCACTTGAAACACTTCCCACTGCTGTTGGGTTTGGGCTGCTAAGCGAAGAGCTAGGGAGTGTTAGAGCCTCTCCCTTGCCAGCTGGGAGCTGCAAAATGAATGGAAATGAAGTGGAAGGCAAGTCGGTTGGATCCCGTCTCCGTCAGACTGGACGGGAGGCACTTGGTAGTGCCTGGGGCAGGGAGCAGTGCCGTTTCGTCTGGATGGGCGGAACGGCTCCGTAGTGGGCCGGGGACGGGACCAAAGGGTCCCGGATTGAAAGGCAGAGGAATGGATTCGTGCAGCCTTGCTGTAGTGCCTGTGGCAAATTACTTCGCTGCTTTCTGGTTCAGTTCCGCAACTACAATTGTATCCTTTTGGTGGGATAGTGAGAAGCTTCCAGTGTCTCCAGGGCTTTTTGCATTCTGAAATGAGGCCAATGGACAGCTTGGTGCTGTCCAAGCCCACAAGAGGAGATGGCCTCTCTGATGGAAAGCATAATGGGAGAAAAGCTGAAGTTTCTTCAACATCCTCTACCAGGTTAATGGCAAAATCTTTTCCTTGCTTTGGTGTCCCAACTACTAGACTCTTGTACATGGGTATTGCAAACAATCTGATATTGTCTGTGATTGTTAATTTAATTGGTAACAAAAGCAGTTCAGAGTTTATTGGATCTTTACAAGGCCTAGTTTCAAGCATAATTAAACAACTCATTATATCTGGTAATGTTAATTCATTTTTAATTTTATTTGTATTTTGACATTTGCTTCAGCTTGAAAGTAGTCTTTTTAAATGAGACTGAAAGGGGAAACTAGAGACAGATATGTACAAGTTTGTGAATTATAGGTCAGGGAAGAGTGTAGATATTAGTCATCTCAGAAATGAAGCTACTTATTGTGATTGGTCTTTCTGTTAAGTTCAAAGTCTTGGTTGTTTTTTTTTTTTTAAAAAAAAGGGTATGTTAAAATGTAATTAAATTGATCCAAACCACTTATGGTTACTTAGATTTAACCTCTTGTTTGGGTAGAGGAACTCAAAAATGCTAAATATACTATATTTAAATCCATCACTGTCAACAACAGGCTATTTATTCTACTGGAAGAGTATTGGTTGTGTCATTGGAGGCACATTTTTAGGTTTTACAAGTGTGACTAGGGTCTTGCAGATCTTAAAGGTGAGACAGTGATTTCTGTTCCCAGTTAGATACTTTTGCGGAAGAACAGAAGAGCTGAATTATCAATCTTCGGTAGACTTGGATTTAAAAGGAAGAATTTTAGGAACATATTTAAAGGCCACAAGCACAACATGAAACAGAAGAAAGCTTGGAAGTAATTTATTTGCTTTCTGAATAATAAAAAAAGTTAGTGTGAAATGCATGATAGTGCATGTCAGTCCTCAGCTGACTAGCCACGCTAATTTATTCAGTGTATTATAGTTGGCAATTAATGTTCTTCTGCTAACAATATACCAATTAAACATTCTTGCATTTTATTAGTCGTTTCTCTCAGTCAGTTTTTCTCGAAGATGAACATTACGGTGCAGTTTTCCAAGTACACAGGCAATCCACTCGAGGTTCATATATACATAATATTAGTTCAATCTCTGGGGTGGCTGGTGGAAACAGCTTTTGAAAGATGAATACTGTCAGTTCTCAGGGTAAATTGCATACAGCCCACTACATCCCCCAGCATGGTCATTTACAGTTGAATACATGCAAGTGTAGGTGCTTGTGCTTATCCTTTTCATGAATGCTAATACGATTGCTGCATGCCATCCCTTGATTCATGGTCTTGTGTGTGTTTTTGCCTATGAGCGTTGGGGAGTATGTTGCTTTTGGAGAAGTTAGCCCAACTTTTGAACTTGAAACGCATCTAGACACTGCGTATTTTCATTTGACACAGATACTTATTCTAACACATGTTCTGTGGATCAGCATTAAGCTCTGCTAATATCTAGGGGCAAATTAAAGTCTCTGTGATAGGTGGGAAATCTTTTTCTCCAAGATCACCAACAGTGAATTGGAAAATGAGAGCTCAAGCAGATTTCTTAATAAGGCAGCCTGTTGAGGTAACAGTAAGGTGGGTTTAATGATAGCTATTCTGCCTTGACTTGAAAAATGATTCATCAATTACCGGAAGTATTCCTCAAGATCTTCCCGTTAGATTAAGAACATGGCTTGAAGTTGAATTGGCATATGTGCTCTCAACCTCTCTAAAGAAAATAGCACAATTTCTGACTCCTGTTGTCATCAGTGACCTTTGTTCGTTGCAGTAGCAGCGCAAGAAGTATGTGTGGTTTAGCTTTGGAATAGTTCAACCTTTTGCATATATCAGGCACTCAGTTTAATAGCTTTATCTCAGCAGCATCTTGAAAGTATAATGAAAAATGACTTTTCTCTTGTTGCTGCTTGATAGCTTTGAAGCATTCTGAAGCTGTGTTGAATGTAAGAGACTTTTCACTGGATAAACTTTAAGACATGCAGTTCTTTCTCTAGGCAGCTGAACTGCATTTCTTTGCATTAGTGCTGAGATGTCCTAGCAGTCAACATCCCCCTTTTCCTGAGTGAGCGAGTGAAAGGTGGTTTCATGGGAGCACGCGAATAATCATAACTGACGTAAATCATTTGAGGTACTGTCAACAGAATATTACTCGTAATCTGCTTTTTCTATTAAGGATTTCTATTTCTTTTTAAAGATTAATGCAAATCACACGTAATTGCATGTTTTGTAGGTGGAGGCTACTCCTTTTGGTACATTAAACAGTGTCAGATTTACTCTTTTGCATAATTCTTAGGCTCCCATCTGCAACTGTGTGGAGCAGACTTAGGGAACATATTCAAAATAAGTTTCAAAGTTCTCGATCAACCAATTTCTAAAACACAGGGGATTTCAATTGTAACTACGAGCGTGGTTCTCAATGCTAAGTCCCACTAATCTTCTTAAATAACCTAACACTTAATGTGATTGTATTAAAGAAAACCAGAACAGTGATCAGAGATTAAAGAAGCTGAAGTACATAAAATAAGCTTTGTCCATAGTAGTCAATTAAAACATCAGTAGGAGAAAGAAAAATGCTATGCTGGAAGATTTATTATCTCAGCAAATCTAGCGTTAGAAAAATAAGCAATTGTTTTGCTATCAGACATGTCAGAAATGATGGTTAAAATGGCTGGACCACAGATAAATAAGTTTTAGATACTAATTAATGGTAACTTCTTACCAAAAAAATCTAAACAACTTTGCTCATCAAGTGAGTGGCAGTGTCTCAGGTAGAACCTGGCAGCTGTCACTGTTTTCATGGGATCATGACAGATTTCTGGGGAGCCTGTATTAAAAATGTGACATCTTAGATCTTCAGTAATTTACAGTTTCTCTGTTGCTACTTCTTCTGTACAATCTTGTGTACAGGATAGACTGCACTCTTCAATAGCTGCTGGATGTGTCCCATCTCTAACACTTGTCTTTATAGCTGTAACTTTGAAGTGGATATGGACTTTATTTAAAAAAACAAAAGCCTTTCTCTCTGATTCTGAAAACTGCCTTAATATTAAATAGCAATTTAAAATCTTTGCAAGTATGCAGAGGAACATCGTAAAGACATTTAAAGAACAAAAAACGTCATCAAAAAGAGGATAGTGTACTTTGTATCAACAAGCTTGTTCTGTTAAGTAATGAGATCTGCTGGCTTTATTCCAAAGCATACAGTATCACTTATTGCAGTAATTCAACCAGAAACCCGAAGAGCTAATTGTGCATCTTGGGCCTCGTGAGTCACAGTAACACCATGGCTTTTTAACATGCTCTTTTTCTGATAGGAAACGTGCTGTCTGGTAGAAGGATCCTTTCACCATGTCTTCCTTAAACTAGCTGGTGAAGAAGGAAGCACATCACTCACATTTCTTAAAAACTATTCCGTGTTCCTTTTATGGAAATTTAGAATATATGTAATATATGTAAACAAATATATATGTATGTTTGATAGCACAGAGTTCAAAGCTTTGGTCTCATGGCTGATCTCTGAGGAAACAGAGGAACCATGTAAAACTGAAGGACTGATTGTTTTAACTGGCTTGCAGCAAGAGAAAATAAATTGTCTCCCTTCAGTGTGCAAGAATTGCAGCAGTCACAGTGAGCTGCCTTCTTGCTATTACACAGCAAATTCTACTTTTATTTCAAGGTTGCAAACACATACTTGAGTATGTTACTTACCAGGGGCCTTAAGTATCCAAGTGCATGAAATGTGCATTGCACCTGCATGAATTACTGAACTGTTCAGATTTTGATCATCAAATTTATTGCACATAATAACTTAAAAAACTAATGTACAGCTGTTTTAGATGATCAACTGGAGAAAAAGTAATTGTGTTCAGGGAAGATTTTTGAGGAAATGGAAGTATGGTGCTTTGGTACAAATAATTTGTTGAGCCATAATTTGTAGTGTGTAAAGTATGGGGATAAAATTTAGGAAAGAAAATCTGAGCACTCTATAAAACAAGTTAAGACTAATTTCTTACTCTGAGTTGGAATAATGTGCTTAATACTATATAAATATTTCTAAGTAAATGAAAGATTTTATAGAACATCAAAAATTTATAGCACATCAATTGCCTTAAAAATGCATTTCCTTTCTTTCTACTCCTTTGCAGTTTAGTCAGCTTGTCATTGACTATGACTGGTTTATTATGGCCTTCTTATTTCTGAACAGGCATTACAAATGCCCTTAAGTTTAGCTGAACACATTTGTGGTGGTTGCTGTGTGAAGACTGTTTTACTCTGTAAATAGACTATAAATTATGTATGGAGAATTTATGAATTAATCTATAGTAGATACCTCATACACATAAATATTGTACAGTACCTTGCAGCCTCTTTATAACTTGCTGCTGGAGATCTTTAGCTGCAAGGTTTTTCATGCTTTTCTCTGGTATCAGAAGTAGTTTTGATTTTCTGCAGTGCTGTTTTAGTTCGTCTTTCAGTACCACATTTTGCAGCACACAGAGCAAAATTGTCAAATGTTGCACCTAATGGAGTGAGGGATGTGCCTCACTTCTCCTTTCTATTTTGGAAGGGAGGTAAATTGTGAGCTTCGTACCTGTGGAGCTATTTTTAATTTCACTAGGTCCTCTGAATAATACACATTTTCCCTAGGTAGCTAATTATGGGGTGAGATTAATATGGTAACGGATTGTAACCGCATCTGAAGATCTCAGTAACTAGCTGTTAAAGCACTGCACGTATCTGTTGAGTGCAGTGCTAAAATATTCAGTTTGCTCAAAATAAGGCTAAGATGCAGTGGTATACATGAAGGAGTATTACAGACAGTTTGGTGGTTTCCAAAAAAAAAAAAAAAAGGAAAAAGGCAGGGGGGAGGAAACACATACCTTCTGCATGATAGACTTAAAATGACTGTGTGGCTGAAATTAATATACTAAGGAGCCACCACTGATTTCTAACATAACAAAATCTGTCCTCTATACTTGTAAACCTGCTTCTTTTTTCAAAAATGCAGAATCAAAATATATAATTAAACAAAGTTCTGTCAGCAGCATATGCAAAAAGATATTGCAAAGGTGAGCCAGGCAGTATCTCATTTTTTAAAATACAAACTTTCTCATTGTGTAGGCTATTATAAAATATTGTTCAGAATTAAAAAAAAAAAAAGTGTATATATATATATGTCTCAAACTGGTTGAAAATTGTTATGAAGTCTGCAATGCAAATAAAAAGTGCGGTGTCTTGGTTCATAGCTTTGGGATCCTTTGTTAGAATCCAAACCAAGATCCTTCTTCAAAAAGGCTCCAGCATTTTTCACAGTTACTGCTATCAGCTTTCTGAAATGAGGCCAGCAGCAAAGACACCCACTGTCCGGGCCCCAGCACTGCTGCTCCTCCAGGCAAACCCAGTTACACAGTTGAAACAGCAGGGAAGTCAGCCTGTTGCCAGTATTTGCTTTAGATCTCCTCCAGTTTGAGCTCCTGACGTTGCCAGTGAGAGCAGTTGTGGGTTGCAAAGTGAGTGGCATCTGTGGATTTCCCAAAGCTTGGATTGGTTCTGCTGTCCCCAAATAACAGAAAAAATGCTAATGGGTTCTGTGAGGAGAATTAATATTTGGCAATACTAGTGCAAGAGTGTTTCGCTAGCCTCTGCCTGAAGGAGTTGCTCTTCAGTTAATTGAGTTACAGTAGACTGTAACCGTGAAGGGAGAAATTTAGGAGAAATCAGTGATCTTCAGGATAAATTTCCATGCAACATTCGATATCTGCTGTGATAGCACTGTGTACATTACAGGTCTCTTGTGGTTTGTAATCATTGCCCAGTCAATAACTGAGCTGGGAATTGTTACTCAAATGCAGTGAAAGAAAACAGCTGGAAAATACTTTCCCTGTGACGTTTTCATGTTTGTGTTACACAATGCCAGTCCTGCTGTCTGTTCAATTCCAGAATCAAGAAAAGGCTCCGGAGGTGTTACTTGTTGTAACCTGATGGCTGGTACTTCGCACTCAGCACCTTCCACTGCAGCAAGTTCCGACTGTGGCAGCTGGGGAAGGCATGCCGTCTTCCTTCACACCAATGAGAAGACTGAGGCAGGAGAATTGAAAGAGGTTTCTGAAAACTTGTGCAAGAGCTAAGAATAGAATTTCTTGACTCCTAGTCCTGTGCTTCCACCAAAAGGTGAAGCTTCCACTCATGATATTGCAACTCCCAAGCTCTACCTTTGAGTTCTGTTAGTGTATATACCTTTAATAAGACCGCTTTATTCCAAGGAAAATGCTGAATACATGTACTTGTAGAACTACATGCTAGTCAAAACTGAAGGAAAATACTAGAATATTCCACTTGTCATTTGCAGTGTGGTGTCTCTTTGTGAGTCATTTTGTTGTTGCATCTTGGAAGTACCTCATTAGTCCCCTTCTATTCTTGTCCTTTCCCATCTGGCAAACTGTTTCTTTTTCACCTTCTTTGATGTTCTGGATCACAGATCACCACAGCATCACATACCGTTCTTGTTTATGCCTACACCACAGATGATGGTATCTGTGATCGCAGACCCTGTAGTGGCGAGTACCATGGTAATTGCCCATAAGAAAGCCTAGCTCTCCGACTGAGCCTGTTAGCTGATCTGTGATCTTCTTTCTGCTCTGACAGTTGACTCTGTGAAAGCAGCAGTGAAAAAGTATGTGGTTTATTATAGAATTGTGCATTAATGGTGATGCTTGGTGGTGATATTGTTTTCTGGTGAATTATCATTAGGTAAAATAGCAGATAGCCCTCTATTCACTTTCTTTTTTGTGAATACAGAAACTTTCTATGTAGCTTCTGTGACTTCCTGCTAGTGTCTCGGTGTAAAATCCAATCTATGTTTATTAATGTGCGAAGGTAATTATTTATCCTGTATGGAAGTATTACATATTGAGAAGTAACAGAAGAAATAACGTATTTTGGGAATGCGGAAATATTCGAAGTAAAGCTGGAAGGAACAAAGGATCTGCTCTGAGCTTTGCCAGATGGGCACTTTGTTAAGGCTTCTTCAGGTGATCTGTAGAGACAGAAACGAGGACCACAGGGACATGGTTCTGCAAGAATATTTTATTTTCTTGCTATTTACTTTCATCTATCTCAGTACCAGTACAAAGATGAGTGATTTGGTGATATTCCTGTGATGGATGGTTAGAGCTCACTGGATGTGTTTCTCACACTCCGTCTCTTCCTGACAACCTGTGTTTTCATATCTATTTCTTGTTGGCTGTGTAACCTCCAGCTCTGTGGGGCTTTTCTTATTCTTCATATGCCAGTGTGTCATCAGAACCTGACAGTTCTTAGTTAGCAGACATTTTATTTGTCCTGTGTAGCAGAAATGCCGTACGCTCTGCAGGGACGCTGCTGTGCCAGTCGGCGGAGCGTGGGCAGGGCCGCAGAGCCCTGCAGGGAGGCCGGAGCGGCCAGGGCCTGCAGGAGGCATCAGGGGTCAGCCCAGCGTCCAGCAAGCGCGGGAGCTGTCCCGTGTGCCAGGACAAGAGGTAGGGGCGCGTGTGGCATGCTTTTTTGAGGGAGCCGTATACACGACAACCCTAACGAGGATGTGACTGTACTCTTCCCATCATGGCAGTGATGCACCGAATCCCTCCAGGGACTGCGTATTGGAGTAAGTGTGTAGGTGCGGGCTTGGTTACGTATTCATGAGTATCGCTGCAAAGACTTGTACCCTTGACTTTGAAAGTTAGCTGTTGAAGATGGAACAAGGCAAGTATCAGTAACACTACTGATTCTTTTTTAAATATATTGTAGTCTTATCACTTTTGTGTTTTGTAATTCGTGTACTGGAACAATAATTAGATTATGGGTGGATTTAGACTTGTATTGCTATAAAAAGGGGATATTTTTAAATTTCTCTTTAGTACTTGATGAAGATAGATGAAGCTGGAAAATTAACTTCTAGGTCCAGGTTTCCTCAGAAAATCTGAGGAATCAGAAGGTAACTGTGTAGGAGGGCAGATGTCAACCCAGAATAAAAAGTGAAAGGGAGCGTGCCTCTGGCTAGCCACCAGCGTGGTTCTCTGCACCACTTCCGTACCTTTCCATCTGGCACCCACTACCATGGGGTGGCCGGTGTGTTATTTGCAGTGCTGGTAACTGAGCCTCTTGGAGGGACTTGGTGTGGTCGTGGAGGTGTCAGCACAGGCTGAGCACTCCTGGTAGGCAGTGTAATCTCGTGAATTCAACACGTCTTCAAATCCTCGCTCTGCCATAGTGTCTTGAGTAGTGATTGTTCTTCATACTTTTTTCAATTTCAGCTGTAAAATTGATCTGTAAGTAGTGCTTTTCTCAGTGTGGTGAATTAACCATTAGTGCATAATGGAGGAAAAATGCTTCTTCAAATACAGGGATTTTTTTATGGCTATTAAATGAGAAAAAGTGCAGAAGGCAATTTTTGTGCCTTGAGGATGGATCTTTAGTTCTATTCAAGAAGATGGCTTTTGGGAGGACCTAAGCCTATTGTCAGGAGACCCTGTTATTCTGGCTGTGCAAATGAAACATGATATGCCTTTGTGAGACTTGCACTAGGACTGAAGATTTTATATGAAAGTTTTTTTCATATAAACATAACTGAGGCAGATTTGTCTATTTTGCTTTCAGCTTACTAAACAAATCCTTTGGTTGTTTGCAGAAAGCAGTAATTTTGCTTCCAGCATGTCTGTTTACTGAGAAATAATAAACACTTGTGGGAAGGTTTATCTTGCCATACAATCCTCCAGGTGCCAGGTTTTTTTTATATAATTGGAGTTATCTGGTGTCTGTATTTAATTTCTAAAATCTTTCTATTTATGTACCTTGAAAAATAAATGCCTGTCTAAAAGCTATACATTGGACAGATTTAATCACCGGTGAAAAGCGGTAAGAAATGGCAAATCAGTGCTTGTTTTAACTAGACTCAGGAGAAGGAGTTGAGTGCATGTAAGACAGATTTTCGCTGAAAGTCATTAAATTGGTTGGTGCACAGGGATAAATGTGCCCATACAAGTCCCCAAGGAATGCCATTAGAAGGCAATGCAGAGCAGTTGGTCTTAATACTGCAGACAAGTGGGAGCAGCAGTGAGTGACAGAGGAGTGAGTTTCAACACTGCGCCTCAAGACTTCTGGGAGAAGGATGGCTGGATAAATGCATAACCTCAAGCTAGAACATGGTTGTCCATTCGTTCCTTCAGTCAAGCTTTAAACTGCATTTCCAACATACAAGATAAAATCCATTTCTTTTCTTTAAACTTCAAATAAATACTCTAAAAATTGAATGTTTCCTTAGAGACTTATGGAGAATAAAAATCAGCAGTTAATTTTCAAATAATCTGTTAGCTTTTAGTTTTAAAATTCTTACTGGTTCTAATTGAATTACAGATATTTTCCAGGGTACGAGTCAAAACAGAGCCATCAACTCCATGTATTGGTATTAGAGAGAAGTTAAAATGGTAGAGTAGAAGACAGATTAGATAGAGCGTGAACCTAGATTTCTATCTTGAGGCTAAGAATTTTCAGAAATTCTTCCGCTGTTTCAAAAAGCTAGAGAATTAAAAGGGTCCATACGTACCGCATGAGGATTCATTCACTGGGATTAGTGCATGTAGCTTTGTGCATTTATCAATATCGTGTATTTGGAAATCAATCTGTTATTGGTCTGTGAGAAAAATGACTGCTCAACTCTGAAACCGCGCTTGATGAATCTCGAAGCACTTTGAGTAATGAAAAAAAATTCTTAGTCTAGTATTGAAGTACCGCATTTTCTAGTATTCTGTTTTTTTCTAAAACTTACAATGATGGTCTAAAGTCATGCTGTATATAAAACCGCATTTCTAGCAAAAAGGTGTCTTGGGCTGCACTCAGAGACTAGTGTAATATGTTATCAGAGCCACCCTGGTGGTGCAGAACACTTCTATATAATAAGCATTTTAGCTCTGTTTGTTCCATCATAATTTTGTTGGTGTCTTCAGAAGACAATCTTAGAGGAAAAACCTTTCAACAAGCTGCAGTCCAAAAAGAGAATAAATACCTTGCTCTCGTTACATCCTTGCTCTTTCAGTCTCCCTGCTGCCCTGCAGCTGGGGAAAGCTTGAAGGTTAGAATTAAAAAGCAGGTGCATGTTGAGTAAATATAACTTGGGAAAATACCAAATAAGATGTTCTCAGGGTCTTTTCTGACCCCAGACTGAAGCAAAGAAAGCAATAAAACACAATTAAATCGTCTATTGATTTGTGTATCAGAGAGGAGTTTTGTCTTGAGCTACAAGCATGATTTTGGACTCATTTCTCTTGTAATTCAACATAGATGAACAGAGAGAGATGTGTTTTTTAAAACGTGGCATTCTGTTTTTAATGCAAACACTTTTAAAATGTTATTTCATTAAATGGCACTTTGACTTACAGTAATAATAATGTCATGAATAATTTTTAAAAAAGAATATTTCTCATTTTCAGGGCCTATGAAGGAGAGATTATTCATATTCTAGGCTTTTGTTAAAACTGAGTGAATTACTGTGTGGATGACAAATTCCGGACAGCCCTGAAGGCTGAAGGTCTCTCTGTATTTATAGAACAGATACATCAACTCAGAGGGGTTCAAGCTTCCCCACAAGGTCCCGTCCGTGTCCTCGGTGGTGTCGTGGAGGAAGATGAATCAGCCTCTGCCGTGTCTGCTGAGAGGCAGCCGGAGCCCCTTGCAATGCTGGCATGTCTTTGAGTTGTGGATGTTCACCAAACAGACCGAGCCCATCATTGAATTTCGCAGATGACGAGAGACATGAAGCTGCAAATTTTCAGGTAGGCCTATGTGGCGGTTTTACCCTACTGGGCAGCTAAACTCCACCACAACCACTCACTCACTCCTCAAAAAAAAGAGGAGGGGAAGAAGAAAGTATGATGGAAAGAAAAAAAAAACCAACAACAACAACCAAACCTCACAAGTTGAGATAAGGATAATTTAATTAGGGCAAGAAAGAGGGTGGGGGAAAAAAGCAAAGGCTGCACAGAAGCAAAGAGAAAAAAATTTCTCAAGTTCCCATCAAGGAGCGGTGTTCGGCCATGTCCTGGGAAGCAGGCCCTCAATGCGCGTAGCAGCTGCTCGGGAGGACAGACGTCTTCATAACGAGAGCCCCCCCTCTTCTTCCCCTTTCCCAGGTTTTATTGCTGAGTGCGACATCGTACGGTATGGGATATCCCTCTGGTCGGTTCAGGGCAGCTGCCCTGGCGATGTCCCCTCCCGGCTGCTGCCCGCCCCAGCCCACTGGGTTTGGGTTTGGAGTCTGGGTGCTGTGCAGCGCTGCTCAGCAACAGACACAGCACTGGTGTGGTGTCAGTGCTGCTCCAGCTGCCATGCAGAGCACAGCGCTGCGTGGGCTGCTGTGGGGAAAGTGAACTCCATCCCAGCCAGACCCAGTACGGCCTGATACAAAGCAATATGGAACTTAAACTATCTCCCTGTTAAACTAAACAGCTCTCAGATCATCACCAATGCTTGCTTTTAATAGCAGTGGTAGTTGATCAACTGCCAAATAGCTTGGGAAGAAAATGAACTGCCTGAGCTGCAAGAGCTATTTTTGGGGGTGAAACCTGATACCAAACGAGATGCCAGTTCCAGTGATGAAATCAAAAGATTTCTGCTGGCTTTGGTGGATTTTGTGTCAAGCTATAGTATCTGGAGGTGTTACAGCAAGGAACACCACTAGTGGATGAGTCCTGGCCATGCCCCTGTATGTCGTTAGTGCTGATAGTGACTGCAAAACTGGAAAAAACTGTGAAATGGAACATTGTTTGACGTTCTTCTGTGACTGGTGGTTAATGGGCCAGTATTGCACTTCATCGTGAGATAATACAATGTAGTGCTGAGTCCTCAGGGTCCTGACTCCTGCAAAGGCATGGCTGCACTGAAGCTGGCTCTTGCATTGGAAATGTGTCCTGACTGCATCATCCATGCTTTCCAGAGGCAGATAAGATTATGAGAGAGCTGGACATTGGATAACTCCTTTTTCTTCTGATAAAACTTTTGAATAAAGTTATCTTTCTGTGGAGAGATTTATACTGTATTACTGAGAGTCAGTAACACAGTATACAGTAATACAGTATATACAAGTTTGATCCCGTATTCCCAAGTACCCAGAAATGCAATGTCTTTTCTTGCTGCAAGACCATTCTGAAGCTGGTGTTGGCCAGGCAGCTGAGTCACAGTCACGTTTTCCGAAGGCAGCAATGTATCACTGGTGCAGTCAAAGTCGCTCAAACAGAAGATGAGAGAATTACCCTGTTCAATGTCAAAGCTCTAATAATTGTTTGGAGAAACACGGGGCTTGTATGAGGGCCTGGGGCTGGGAGGTGGTATTCCGTTCATAATCAGAGGGTCTAAAGGAATATAGTTTTCTGAACTTTCAAGTTGTTTCACCCCATAGTGTCTTGCCATGTGTACTTTGGAGGAGTGCAAGGTGAGGTGCAGAAAATGTTGGGCTTTCCATCACTGCAGATGAAATACTTCAAAGCTGACGTATTGTCTGGCAACAGGAGTGCGTTTCTCTTGGTGTGTTTCTCATCCACAGTGCATTCACTTAATGAAGCCTACATACTGCTTTCTCTTACCAAACTTTGGTTGTTCGGACAAGTTCAGCCCAATCCAACTCTAGCATTAGAAGATGAATTCCCAGCAAATCCATAGTTCCGTTGGCCTAAATGTAACCAGTAGCGCAGCCAGGCAGTGGATGGCTGTGCTGTGGGTGAAGGACCCCCAGTGAAGAGCAGGCTGGTGGGCCAGGCGTGCCCACGGAGCGCCCCGGGGGCTGCCGAGCTGCAGCTGGGCCCCTGGGCCCCTCTGGGGGCAGCCAGCGGGGACCAGCGGTTCTCCCTGCGCCCACCACGGCACAGAAGCTGTGCTCTGTCCTGCCCCTTCGTAATGTGCACAGCCCTCTGCGTGGCAGCGTGAAAAGCAGAGCGTCAGTAGTGAGCGTGTAATTTGTAGCCTGCATTTAGACCCATTTTGCTTTGAAGAACATCAGTGTAATGGCGCTTAATGTGTTTACTCCAGGATGGGAGGGTTTCTTTAATAATCTTTGAAATGAAGACTCTTTGAGGTACATTTGTAATCCAACGTCAGTCTAGTCCAGGCAGAGAAATCTAACAGGATTTTAACAACAGGCTTCTTGCTATTTGGCACGCTGCTTTCTGCAGAAACTAAAAACTGAAGGTGGCAGACAGAGAGATTGAGGCATATGGTATACTAAATAAAAAAGTATTTAAGACTGGTGTGAAATGGATAGGGTTGACTGCTGTCCTGGGATTCTAGCAATTCTTTGTATTGGAGATTTTATAAGAACTTCCCTTTTAGAGGAATATAAGATACACGATGACACGGGAATTTCTTTGTACATATTTATATGTATCTTTTATACGGACACACACACACGCATGCAAATCACTTTTATTGAATACAAAATTATGGATTGGTAGCCTATTTGTATGTCTTATGTAGGCCAAGAAGTGCTGGTGGGCTGCGCTGGTTCTGAAAGGTATTTTCATGGAGTGGAAACATTCCATCATTGACTGTTTCATTCAACATAAACGTTGGATTTAAAATATTATTCCTTCTTGAAAAATTCAGTCATTTTGCAATACCACAACAAATTCTATCCGTACTTATGGTTTTTATTCATTCTTAGTGAAACTTGATAGTAGTAAAGATCTCCATTATAACACTGTGGGAACTCTGTAAAGACAACGTTGTTCCCTCTTATGTTATAAATGATTTAAAAGCAACTGTGTAGTCCACTAGCTTTCTCTTCAGTAAGTTAGGTCAGGATATTTTTGCTGCAGGTGCTACTCGTTTGGGCACCTATGATCACTGCTTCAGTTTCTTATATTATTTAATAAATAAGTAATGATTAGTTAATAGTTAAATTGAGTAGTATCATTGAGAGAGTAACATTCGAGTGACATAATCTGTCTTTGAACTGGGCTTCAGTCTGTGCAGTGATGCTTTTGCTAGAAATGCCACATTCCCTAAGTGTTTAGCTTATCATATATGATGGTAAATTATTCCACTTGCACAACTGCAGGTGCCTCTAGGGAGTGACAATGATAGGATGAGCGGCTGCTCATGCAGATAATACTGAAATTATGAAAAGTATTAAATGCAAATAATAAAATCTTGGTGCCTACTCTTTGAGATAAAGCAGCCAGTATAATGGTAAGGCAATTCTTTTTCTTCACAACTCATTTTTATTGTCAAAAAGGAAATGCAGTAATAAAACTTAGATTCCACTTTTATTTATTTAGAAATGTTACATTATTGTGCTCTTCTGACATTTTATCTGCTTATTCAAGAATGTTCTCTGTGATCTATAGAATAACCTACTTAGATTTGTCAGCTTAGTTAACTGTTTCATTTAGGATCTTATTTGGAAAAATTATTTTCTTATTTTATATTTCAGTATCTCTGTGCTTTTTTGTACTTCATATTAACTGTAACTTATTATAATCTAAATCATCTGCAGATTGCTTTGTATGAAAGATGCCATTCAAAATAACTGCATGCCTGCTCTTTTTATGAGGATGTTGCTGAAGTTAAATTCTTCATTTTTTTAAATAGCTTAACGAATTCATCTTTAGATGTGAAAGACTGCAAATGTCATAAGTTTTTATTAAAAAGAGAAAAAAAGGCAAAAAAAAAAAAAAAAAAAAACCTGCTTTAGATTGGGCTACAACAGCTGAGGCCTTACCCTGAGCCAGTCACCTTCTGGAGGGGGCTGATGCCTTGCTGCTGCTCTTGGCTGTTTTGCGCAGTGTCGGAATGGTCCAGCAAGGGATCCAGCCTTGGGGAATGGTCGTCCTTATGCGCTCTGCCCTTTTCTGAAGCAGCAGATTTTACTTACTGAAAATTTTGTCCTTGTCTCTTCATTACAACTTTTGCTTTTGAGGAGCATCTCTTCTAAATAATCTGTAGAATACGGTCTGTCTGTGTTCTGTAAGCTTGTAGGACTCTGGTGAATGTGACTTCTCCAGTCTGCAAACTAACTCTCGAGGATGTTCGCCCTCTTGGAAATACAACGTTCTCTGTCTCAGACAGCACTTGCAGGAGTGTTGCCCCCAGGATGCACCATTCAGGGTTCGTGATAAAATGGATATTTGTTTTCTGCTTTCATCAGAAGTACAGTTTGGGGTTTGTCAGGGGAAGTTTGTGCTAGAACTGTGACTTTATTGGCTTTTTTTTGATATGTTTCCCTTCCTGTGGTGTGGGAGGCCAGCTGGGGTTTCACAGCACTGCAGGCCTTTCATTCCTCTCTGTGCCCACGTACTCTTGCGGTGCTGCTTGGCTCTTCCTAGGATAAGTGGTTTTGCTCATCTCACTGACTTACCTGTTGCAAAAAAGGCTGATCTCTGAGTAGTCCTAATTAACTGGAAACTTTATAATCTTTGATCAAGATCTAGATCTGTTTGAATTTGCAAGGATGTTTTTGATGCACAAGTTCTTCTTTGCCCCCCTTTTCCTTAAATATACCTCTTTTCAGTTCTTTTTGC
The DNA here is from genome assembly GCA_013399475.1 of Chauna torquata. Classification (NCBI taxonomy): domain Eukaryota; kingdom Metazoa; phylum Chordata; class Aves; order Anseriformes; family Anhimidae; genus Chauna; species Chauna torquata. The sequence continues at coordinate 51,865 of VXAL01001180.1, read as the reverse complement.
TGGTCTGCTGTACATTGGAGGAAGATTAAGCCTCCGCTCTCCATCCTGACGCTTAACCTTTACTTTTCTCATACTAATTCCATCAGCTTTAATAAATTACCTTGTTTTCCCCCAGTGCTGGTAGACAGTGGAGGCACTNGGGGGGGGGGAAATAACCAAACTGGTGACATTCAATTAACTTTATTCTGCTGAATTTTACATTAAAATGATTCATGTATGCCACAGGATTTCACTTTCTATATATGTGGAAACTGGCCACTGTTAAATGTATTTCTACATCATCAAACAAAGCAACCTCAATAGATACAGAACTGGGATTCTAGGTGGGTCCCAAGGATGCTATAATCTACGTATGCCTTTTATTTCCTGGTTAATTTTCTATACGTGTAAATATATTGAGAGTTTTATTATACAGATTATTAAAAGATGGAAATGTTGCAGTTCAACCCAGCAGAGGAATGGTGAGTGAGTGAATGTTCTGTGTAAGGTCAGAGTTGGAACAGCAACAGAGTACAAAACCAGAATTGATGCGTTTTGCCAGTGGAATTGGTTGCTCCCCTGAGACAGGAAGAGAGCACTAGGGAATTCAGCGCAGGGCTTGTCCACAGGGCTGGTGCGTAGGATCTTCTAGTAATGCTGTGCACCATTAACTTGAATAAACAACTTCTGTAAAAACAGTGCTTTTTGTAATTAAGCTGCTTGGCACCTCAGGAATGGTGAATCGTTAGCTGCTCATACTCTCCCAAGGACATAGAGCTGTTGGATCTCTGGGGATGCTGGAGATAAAGGGCTGTTTGTTTTTCTGGGTTAGATTCATCATCGGATTGTTTCAAGTAAGAGTAAAAAGATAAAAAATCATGAACAGAATCTGTTGAAGGCAAACAGAAAAGTGAAGCAGTTGCATTGTCTGCAGTATCCTTCTCTCGTAATGGGTTGGATTAAGTTTACACAGACTCTTCTCTAGGCTTTCATTTTAACGACGGCCAGATGCTCCCAGTGTTACAAGTTTTATTACAGACAGTAATCTAAAAACTTGCCATATGTATTGCTGGGTATTACGCACCTAGTTTTGATGATTGACTTTCAGCCATTTATGTAGCTTATTTGCTTGTAGCTCAAGTCAGCCTTCAGCACGTTGTAGACAGTGCAGAGAACTTCAGAGCAAAAACCATTACAGTTGTAAACATTTAAATGCTTAGTTTCACAGTTCACTGGTCTCAGGCAACCAGCTGCTCGTTTTCGTCAGCCTTTTTCTTTTGTTCTGTATTTGCTCTGTATTGGGAATGACTTTTGCATTGACTGTGTCAGGTCTGGTGGATTTTTTCCTTTAAATTCTAACTAAAAGTTTAAGATCCCTATTTTTTGGTGTGATTCTTGTCAATTATAATGAATTATTTACAGAACAGTTCAGCCTTGAAAAAAGTTTTGTGTGGGAATTTTTAGTGTTTTTAGCAGACTTCCGATCTGCTGTTTCATGAAGCCACGAATCCAGTGGGCAAACAAAAGGTTGCTGCTTCATGCTTAGGAGCCATGTGCTTAATGAAACCTTGCATTCATTTACTGCTGCCTGTTTTACTGAGGCCCCGACTCAACGAGTCAGTGAGTGAATACCAAGGTCCTTTCTTCTTTCTCCTATAGACCTTCACTGTCATTAATCTCTAAAAGTCAATTGGTTTGAGCATAATTCCAGGTACATCTCAGATGATCTGAGAACAGATCTTCTGAAGTCCAGGCCTCCTTCCCAAACAGCCTGATTCTGTAAATTAGTGAGCTAAAGAGAAGATAATGAGAGCTATAATAAAAAAATACCTAAATCAAGCCGCAGTCCTTGCCCACGCATCTGGGAGGTGGAAGGTGGTGGACTCTCACCTTGCTGGTCACTCGCCTGCCCCAGCCCTTTCTGGGAAGGAAATTCTGTTCAGCCCAGAGCTGTTGATGGGGAGGTGTCAGCAAGTGCCTGGAGTACAGCTTGAGCAGGAATCCTGCCTTCAGGCTCCTTGTTTCTTGCTGCCCTTTGCCGGGTCTGTGCGTGCAGGGGTTCAGGGCCTGCCGCAGGCACCGCGTGGTGCTGACAGCCATGGACGCATCCGTCCTTCCCGGTGAGGCTGCGGCCTGGGCCAGCTCCTGGTGGTACTGGCAGGAATTGTGTTAAATGTGCCTGAAGTTCTGGAAAAAATCTACCATTTTGTGAAAATGACATGCGTTTTCTATTAGATGTACCTGGCTTTAAGCAAAACTTAAACCTTCTGCTCCCTGTTCTCTGTTCGCCCCCATTTCTCTCTCTCTGTTTTCAGATTGTTTTAGTAATAGTTGGGATGTAGCAATGTATCTTAATTGCAGTAATTTTGAGGCTTGGAAGATCTATGGGGCTCAAGGGGTCAGCACAGCACTCCTTTGAAGCGTCGGAGCAGCAGAATTACACAATTGGTCCAGTAACACAATCCACATGCCCGTATCTATCCCTTACTACTTTTAAGGCGCAAAAGAACATGGCCTACAGCACCTGTCAGCTTGTGCATCCCTTGAATTAGAAAGTTATCCCTGCATCTCTTCTTGTGATGTGCCAAACCCAACTCCCAGATGTTGAACAAACAGTGACGTGAGTGTAATGTGGCTTTCCTGTGTGGATTTCTTGTAATGCGCTGTCCTGAGTCACAGCAGCAGCACGGAAGCCAGCCCTTTGTTGTATAAACAGAAGATGAATGCCGTTATAACTGAAATGGTAGTGGCACAAAGATATTTCCTCTGTGGGATGGTTTCTGATCTTTATGGTGCACAAACTTCTCATCGCTTTTGGGAGAGCCGAAATGTGAAGGCACCAAGAACGGAATGCAGGCATGAGGTATTGAGAAATGCCACGTACGCTTCCTCCAAGTGTTCCGACAACAGAATTTAGATTTCCCTTTGAGGGGTGATAGATCCGATCCGTCTGGTTGTGACCCAGCCCGTTCTGGGTGGAACGCTGCTAATGGCAGAGCTGGGTTACCGGTCCCTTTCTCTGCCTGGGCAGCTCTTGTTGGTGTTGGTGTGAGTGGAAGCACCTAGGTCTAGAGCCTGGCTTTGTCATAGGTGCTTGCAGGACAGAAATTTCGTGTATTATAATTACTTTCTTCTCTGTGAGCAGGTGGCATATGGTATCTATACACCACCATCTCCACCGTCATTCAAAAGTTTGCAAACAGAGTATCAAGGGAACCCAGTGTGATTTCGTAAAATTCAGTAAGCTTTGAAGCAGCTGCCCTCTGTTAATTGCTGAGCTTCAAAATCATGTCCTGTAACAAATGGTGATTTAGTCCGAGCATTACCTGAGCCCTTGCCTTTCATACAGTGGGCAGGTGACTATCAGCACTTGAGCACTTGTGCTTGTGCGTTGTATGGATTGTATACAGGACATCTGCACATCCGAGTGCCACCTTCTTGCACGTATATTGGATGTTTGTGCACTGAGACTCTTCCTGGGTTTCTCCTTTGGCAAAAAACACTCAGTTCTTCATGGGTAGGCTGTATAAATCCTTGATATATGTGAGGGTTCATGTATAATGCTAAAATAGTGCACGCTTTTTTTGTCAATCCGTTACTGGTACTGTGAAAGAAGTTTACAGATGAAAGAAAGGAAATAGGGTTTCTCTGTTCAACTTTCAGTTATTTTTTGTGTTATGTAAGTGCACAAGGCTGTATTCTTTTTCTACATCTTTGCTTTCAGATTTCTTTGAACTCTGTTCCACTTAAATATAGCAGAGTGGCCAACTGCACACAGAGCAGAGATGTGGAAATCAGGAGCACGTGCAAGGTTTTGTTGGGAGCTTGGCAGTTCTCCAAAACAAGTTTGAATCTTTTGCCCCTCTACGCTGGCTGTTAACTAAAAGCTTTGGCAGGAAAAGCCGAGCAATAGTAGTTCCAAATCTCTAGCTGGTTAACTGCCACTTTATTGATCAGATAAACATTCAAACAAATAAGCAAAAAAAAAAAAAAAGCTCAGAGAAAACAGGATGAAGACCAAAATCCAAATTGTTTGCTGCTGCATCCATATAACAAAATTGAATTTTAAGTAGAACTTCTCACTCTTATCAAATATCTGCAGCCTCCTTTTTATTATGAAAAGGAGATAAATACCATCGTATTTCAGATGGAAAGAGGAAAGTTCGAAAGACACTGCACACATGCGTATTGGGAGAAAATGAAGTGAGTAAACTTGGCTTCAGGACAATGGAGTGGGCAGGGGAGAGGGAAAACAGGAGAGGATGCTGAGCGCAGGGATGGGGGAGGCGGGAGGGAGAGGCATCAGTCGGTTTGGCAGCTTGCCTGGACGGGTGAGAGATGGTGAGACAGTCCCGACAGCTGCTCAGAAAGTCAGCTCCTGTTCTCTAAAACTGCTGCAATTAAACCGCACTCTGCAGTGCTGCCATGAAAGCGCTCTGAGTCAGGTACTGCAGGATGAAGTTCTGTTGTTCAGGACTCACATTCTGAATAGAATATTTTGGTAATTAAAAGCAGCTCTGACAAGGATATGTTTTTAATTGGGTCGATACACCTGCATTAGCATTGCAGTTTGGAGCAGGAGCGTGCTTCTGGAATGACTGTCCTCTCTGCTTGCTCTTGCTCCAGGGCTCCTTGCAGGAGGTGCTGGGGTACCTGAGCTGATGAGATTGGTGCTCCAGGTGCACGGCTGATGTCCAGGAACTGCTAGCAGCCATTCAGTCTGCATGTCGAGTGTATCACTAGTTTAAAGCAAAAACCTTTGAAATATGTGTGTTATAGAGGACCTCAGCACCACCTGTGCTGCTCTGCAGATCTCCTTGTGGTCTGTGCTGCTTGCTACTACAGACAAAAGCCAGTGATGTGCATGAGTGAAGTTTAGATTTTTCTCTCCAGGGTGTCAAGAAGGCTGGAAACCCTTTAAATGATCAGGAGCACTGGAGTTCAAAGCCAGCCTCCCCAGCATCGTTTGGGGCTGGGGCAGGGGGTTGTGCTGAGGCTGTGGCCCTGCCTCTTGTTTGCTTTCCCCCAGGAGGTTGCCTCATGTGAGAGTAGCTTTGCTGGGATCTCACTGCATGCTGTTACCAGTTTTATAGTCAGCAGTAAGCAGGAACAGAGCTTGATAGTGAGCACAAAGGAAATGCTCTTCAAAGAACTTTGTTGATGATTGTCCTGTTTGTATGCCAGTATCCCTCTGTAACCTCTTCCTTTTTGCTGAGATTCCCAGTTGGGCAGAGCCTTGAAATCTTTTTCATAAACTATAGTTAAACACAAAAACAAGTTAAGAAAAATATCCTCAGCGTTCATTTATTGTCAGTGTAAACTAAGATCAATGTGACAAAGGAATCAGATCAAAAAAGTTTGTCTTGGTTTTGGATTTGAGTTAATCAAACCAATACTAAGAACATAAATCTTCATGAGCACTAGCAAAGTTCCTCAGAAGGTGACTGCTGATTTGATAGTAGACCACAGCCAAATAATGTTACCATGTGACACAAGTCGTTTAAAAATAGCTGATTGTGAGAGTTTTTCTCCAATTCTTTCACATTTACTATTAATCAGGATTAAGAATAAATTTGAATTATTTATGATATCATCGTTCTTCTCCCAAAAAAGACAAATTATAATCTTTCTATTTTGGAAAAAGGACATAATCCAGTAGCTGCTTTCTGGAATCCTCATCTTGATACAGGAGTGCTACTTCTGTATTTCTCAGTATGAAACCTGTTTAGCTATGGATGTAGGCTGCTACACATTCTGCAGGCCTGCTCTATTTTAAAAATGAAATATTTTGAAAAAGAATGTAATTTGGAAATGGTGTCTATTAACCAATGCTCTTTAAAGTAATTGAAGTTGTATGTGTGTAAAATAGATATAGTTATAAGTACTTCACTCACAATTACGCTGTTTATTTTTTCCCCACTAAGTAGGTCTACCACTAATACTGTGCTTCTTATTAATGAACTTTAAAAAAAAAAAAAAAAAGCCCCAAACCCGAAGTAATTGGTTGAAAGGTAGCAGGAAATTATTAGGCTGCTGTTAATTGTGTTTGTGCTAAAATAGAAAATTTTAGAGAGAATTTCAGCATTGAATATGTTTGTACATTTTAGCCATTCTCTTTCAGCGAACTGACAATTTCTACAGGGTTGAGCATAACATACAGCCCTTGAAGATGAAAATACTTGTTTCCTTGTTCAATGCAGTACAGATTATTTCCAGAACTCTCCCTCCAACTAAGCTAAGGATAGAGAGCATTTTGGATCTTGGATTTTGGAGCACAGGAGGTCTAAATTTCCAGTGTAAACACCTAGGCCTCTTCCTCCCTGTCATTTGTATTGATAATCTGAACATTTGAGGATGATATGCCTTCATTTCATAACTCTCTTTCGTGCATGTTATTTAATTTATACATTTTTTGGCTGTAGAACTCTGTGCAGAATAATAAAACAATAAGGATATGCAAAACAGAGTTACAAAAGCCAACAAATTTAGTAAAATGATAGCACCATGGTACAAGGTCATGTCTCTGATGTACAAGGTAATGTGGAAAGATCTGAAATATTAAAGAATTTGGAGGCTTAATGAGACAGAAAGCATCAGCCCTTGCTAATGTGCAGACTTACAGCATGGGAACAAAAAGCTTGTGTAGACCTGTCCTTAATCTGAAGATGAAAGGAGGGTGGGATACTTGCTTACCTGGTGAGATGGAAGGTGAGCAAAAGATATCCTGTTGGGAGAGTGGTGGTGAATATGGAGCAGGGCTCGCAGGACCCCAGCGGGCTCTTCTGCAGCTCTGTGGATGGCACACCCGCAAATTAAGGACAGTGGCGCAGGCCTGGGAATGCTGATGGAAAGCAGCATGGGTGAGAAAGCCTGAAAGGTACCTTCAGCAAAAGGAAATCAAAGTGTTCCTTTTCTGTAGAAGATTTGATTTTCCTCCTTATCCTGGGTTCCAGCAGGCTCACAAAAACAGTAGTCCCAGCAGACTTGCTGGCATCTCTCCAAAGCACAAGTCTCGCACAGTGCTGTAGCATTAGGTGGTTGAGGTACGGGTGACTTGACTTCTGGCAGGGATCCTGTTCAGCCCATCTGAGCAATAATTCTTGGGGATATCATTGCAGGTACCTTTTAATGACTTTCTTGTGCAGGTACCTTTTAATGACTTTCTTGAAGGTGTGGACTTAATTTTTCTCATAATGGGCTTTCCTGAACTATTACTCCTCACGCAACTTCTATAAATTACTACTGACATTTTCTTTAGCACAGGAATGTCAATGAGCTAATTATTCCAAACAATGTAATTAGGTATAACGGTCTGGGCAAAATACGTATTCTGCAGGGCTACAAGAAATACCATCACTCAGTTTGGTTGGTTCAGTAGAACTGATGAATAGTTAGAGTTTATCATGAATTTGGATGTTAAACCTTGCAGGAATCTGACACAGAAGTGAAGCTGTACATTGTAATAATCAGAATTTGGGTGTATGCATGGGGTTTTGTAGAGTTCTTACTAAAAGTATGGCTAGGCTGTATCTTCAAAATATGTAAGTAGAATCTTAGATGCCTGAGCATTTCCATTTTGTTTTTCCCTTTCCCTTACTGTTGGCTGTAAGAGATGCCTTAAGCTGCGGCTGTTTCCATAGGTTAGCAACCATAAAACAGTTGTTTTCCTTGCACAACAGGTGAAACATGCAGAAATTTCTCTTGTTGCATGTTAATTAAAGCCTCAAGCTTCTTGCTGAGACACAACTATGCACACGCGCTTTGTGTTCGTGCGCTTATTGGGCTGTGCCCCATGCAGATGGGTAGGGCAGCAGGCAGCCGCGTAGGCTGGCTCCCAAAAACCCGCATTTGCGTGTATGTGTCCCAGGGTGCCGGCGGTCTGAGACAGAGACTGCGTCCTGGTGGCTTTTACACGCGGGGAGCTGTGTTGTGGTTCATTGCAGAGGGTTCAGGGAGTAAAATGAAGCAAAACCATGAAACTTGCTAAGGACCAAGAAATGCCTGCTCTGAATTCCCCAGTTCAAAAGGGCTGCTTTTCTTATGCAGATGGTCTTCTGCTGGGATTGGTCTGGATGATTTCTGCGATGCTATCGCTGACTTTAAAATGTCTGGAAAAAATTGAGGGCAGCATATGCTGGGATTTGCACTTTTTTTTTCTTGCTTGGATTATTGCTTCACTGGACTAAGAAAATAACATCTGTAAGTCCTTTTTTTTTTTCCCCACTTGAAGAGCAATGTGCATGATAGCTCTCATACAGATGGAAAATGAAGGAGGAGGTGAAATATTGAAGTCCTGATAGATTTTGCTGTTGTATTTATCTTTTTTAAAAAACAATTTAATAAAACCCTATTTTTCCAGGATTAATCACCACTTGTCTTCAAATGGGGCTTGAAACAGAGATAATCCCGTTCTAGTACCGAAGCAATAATACTGTGGGCCCTAAAATGCAAAATTTAGTGGGACTTCAAAAAATGTACTCTAAGTGATTAGTTAGCATGACCACAGCTTGCTTGCTTGGTCTGAAAAAGAAGTTTTCTTGTCCTTGCAAGTTTCTTTCTTTGCAGTAGGTTTCCAGTATACTTCTGGTAAGTTTTTATTAGAGAGGTTATGTTACTTTACGCAAAAGGATCCAAGCGACTTGCTAGCACCTTTCCAGTGGCTTTTGAAACCTGCAGTCCTGAATTAGCTTCAAGAATGGAATCCAAAGCTTTAAATTACTTAGATATTGAAGAATTTTTTAGAAAATGTTGGTAAGTAACAGTTCTGATGGTCTCTTTTGTTCCTGTAGCTTTTTATGAAGGCAACTCTGAAATGGAAGTGCTGTGTCTCCTAACTGAGGTTTCGCTGCTGCTTGTCTACCTGTTTGCATTTGTTTGCTCCTTCTTGTCTTAACTGAGCTTGCAGAGTTTTCCAATGCATTTGGACAGTGCTTAGCACAGGAGAGCCTGCTCAGAAGATGTGACCTGTGCGTTCTCCCCTGTTCCCCATATTTTACTAAATTGCTCACATTATACTGTCTGGTCACTCTTTTTAAGCTGCCCAAATCTAAGTTAGTTCTTTAACCTACCTTTCCTATTACTTTTTTGCTTTTCTCATATATCTGCTCACTTTTTGCTTTTGCTTCTTTTTTTTTTCCTGTTTCATCTTTCCTCTTTGCTGCATGTTACTGGTGAGGGAAAAAAAAATCAGCAAAAAACCCTCCAGGAGATCTGTGCTCATCCCAGCATCTTGTGGCGGTGAGTTCTTCAGCCTGTTCCAAAAGACATGTATTTGTGGTCTTACAAGCTTCAGCCTTGAAGTTCATAGCTACATATTTGTGAGGAGATAGGCTTTGAAAGCGGACTGGGCCATGTAAAGCTACTGTCTTCAAAAAAAAAAAAAAAAAAACCACCAGAAAAAAAAATAATGGAGAGGCTACTGTGCATGCACGGATCAGTGTGTTTGCTAAATAGGTCTAATGTGCCTGGGACCCATCCAGTATAATTATCCAGGCGGGTTTCTGGATGATTTTCAGTCCAGATATCATGCCCAGGGTCTGTCTTTTTGGAGATCTGGCTTACGGCTCTTAAATTTCTTGCAGCATTCTGCAAGAAACTAATTCAGTGACTAGAGCACCTAGTGATATATGATCTGTGGATGCTGCTTCTAGGGGGTTTATTGTAAATTGTTTTATTTTGATTGGACTACACTTTACTTCTCAGTAAGTGTCTGGCTTTTTCTTCCCAATACATTAGAAACTGTGCCAGGATTACTGCTTTTTTTTTTTTCCTCCTGTTGTGGAGGGCAGTGATATTAAATATATTGGTTGCATTTTCTGCTATATCAAAGTCTCTTTGTTATTTTAAAAAAAAAAAGTTTTTATTTAAATTAAAACTTCGTTTATTTGGGCTTAAAATACCTGTTGTGTACTTTGGTTATCATTTAGATGAATTTTGTATACATGATAAGATTCTTACAAAAAGATGTTTCTTATAAAGAACTGATGCGTGTGCTAGACTTGTGGGTCAATGTGAATATTGATGGTAATCTGAACTCAGGAGCTATAGAGTTGTTCTTGGACTTTTTTGGCACCCCAGGGGGAAGAATTTACGCAGTGCTTAGAAATGCTGCATTGCTGAAGTTAGCACTGTCTCCTTAGATACTCATTTAACACATTTTATCTTACAGCTGATTATTATAACCCCTTATTTTTTATACCTCGAAGAGCCCTTTTGAGAGTTGCAATTTTGCTTAATACCCCAAAGAGCAGTGAAATCAGCTCAGCTCTGGCCCTGCCTTGCTGCCCAGCCCTCCTCAGCTCCGGCCCCCCGCCTCGACGCCTGCCGGTTGTGCATCCTCTAGCTTCTGACGTTTCCTGCTGCTCACAGCTCCCCACTCCTGCCTCCGTCCTGAGTGAAAGCATTTGGCTAGCACACATGTAGCCCAGTCTTAATCTCCTAACTGGTTTGTTTTTGTAACAGTCACATAGGGTGCAGAGTACTGGACTGGTAAACCAACATATCTTGTGCAAAGTTTTGCGTCTCTGTTATGAAGCTATAGAATATTTTTTTCTCACCTTGAACCAACAAATACTCACTACATGGAAAACAACATTTAGAGGCATCAAGGGAGTTTATCAGGCATCCAAAAACTATACAGTTACTCAGTTTGACGCTAAATTTTCCAAATGATTACAGTCTGTGCTAGTCAGTTTTATTCCCAATTACTGCCAAAAAATTCTATTTATAGGATGGTTGCTTCCAATCAAGGGAAGAGATGAAACGTCAGAGAATGTAAAGAGTAGAGGAAAACAGGCAAGATACACTGATAATTAATGCCTGAAGGGAAAGCAATTCACGTTGTTTGGTGTTCTGTTTTAGTCAACTGCATTTCAACAAATTTAACAACTGTGTGTACGATACACTGATTGCAGGAACAAAGCAGAAGCAGATGTCATTTTGTGGTGACGTTTTTTAAAAGCAAGATTGTACAAAGGTTGTCCCACCTAAGTTCAGGCAGTTGTTGCAATACATTTCCTGTAAAAGCTCTAAGAAGGCTAACAGTATTCGTGGCTGCGTTAGGCAAAGCACTGCCAGCAGGCCGGGAGGGGTGATCCTTCCCCTCTGCTCAGCGCTGGTGAGGCTGTGCCTGGAGTGCTGCGTCCAGCGCTGGGCCCCCCAGTACAGGAGAGACCTGGACATACTGGAGAGAGTCCAGCGGAGAGCCACCGAGGTGCCAGGGTGCCGGGGCACCCGTGCTGTGAGGAGGGGCTGAGGGAGCGGGGGCTGCTCAGCCTGAGAAGGGGAGGCTCGGGGGGCCTCATCCGTGTCCGTCAGCACCTGCAGGGGGGTGCAGAGAGGACGGAGCCGGGCTCTGCCCGGCGGTGCCCAGCGCCGGGACAAGAGGCGGTGGGCACAGCCTGGAGCACAGGAGGCTCCATCAGCAGCGCTTCTGTGCTGTGCGGGTGCCGGAGCCCTGGCACAGGCTGCCCAGAGGCCGCGCAGTCTCCTCCTTGGAGATCTTCAGCATCCGCCGGGACGCGGTGCTGGGCACCCTGCTCCGGGTGGCCCTGCGGGAGCAGGGTGGGACCGGAGGGACCCGGAGGTCCCTGCCCGCCTCAGCCAGCCTGGGATTCTGTGACTCTATAAAAGGCTGGTATCTTAGTGACTACTCAACTGGTTAGCATAAGCTTTAAGATATTATTAACTGTGAAGAAGATAATGTAATACCCTGCTTCTACAGAGAAAAACACACTCAATTAGGAAATGCAATTGCTTATACACCAAAAGCAATCCTGACTTGGTGGTGCTGAACACAATGTATGTTTTATATTATGCACAAATTACTATGTAAGCTACAAAATACTGAGGCACATTTAATTGGAGAAAAATGGAAAAGTAATATTGGTGAGGGTACATCCGTGTGTATGCTTTCTGCTCTTCTGTGATTTTAGTGTAGATTCAGTAAGTTTCCTGACTGTTTGCTTTTGTATAAGGAATGGCAAAGGTTTGTGCCATTTTCTTGCCCTTTCACTTATCCCAGTTAGATTCACTGTCTTTTAATTGAAGTGAATTAGTAATTTGAATCATTTGCAGTCTGGAGACAGTTTCGTACAACCCCAGTTTACTGGGTACCACCATACCCACCTGGATTGTCCTGAAAAATATTTTACACATATCAACCCCGACTTTCCCAACCAACCCCAAGAATAAATAAAAATGTGTTTGAGCTAAGCAAGTACTATTTCCCGTTTAGTATAAAGTTTCATTGAGTTTTCAAAACTGATCCAGGGGAGACTGAAAATGTGTCAACATGACTGCAGAGAGCAGCAGGATTTTATTGTGTTGTCCCAAAAGCAGCTGAGTGAAAGAGCGGTAAATTGCACCCTGTTCTGCTTGCTGTTTTTCTTTCTCTGCATTCAGGGGGGAAAACAAAACAAAAAACAAACACAAAAAAAAACTAACAACAAAAAAAACAGTCCCAAGCCCCGCAAACTGTGGTCGTTCATGTTTCCAGAAGCAATTTGCTTCCACGCCTGCTGTGGTGGCTGCGTTCCCTGGAGCCCACCCTCCTGCAGGAGCTCTTGTCCGGCTCCAGGGGAGTGAAGAAACCGTGTTCCTCCCACCTGTCCTGCCCGGCTGAACATGCGCTGGGACTATTATGAGCCATGGAAAAGATGGGAGAAATTTTTTTCAGCACTTACTGATTGCAGCAGCTGTCCTGTACTCTTATCTTTGTGTTGACACAGGCAGCATCATTCCATCCCTCCTTTTTACATCTCTCTGTCTGGGCTATGAAATGTGTTTTCAGATGTTTATAAATACTATCCTGCTTTTAAAACTGTATTATTTAAAGACTTATTAGAAAGCGCCAGACAGACCTACAGTTTCACAAGGGCTTGTACTATGCCCTGCCTGATGAATCAGATAAGATAACCACCTAAGTTTTGTTTATGTATTTATTATATTATTTGCATTTATTTATTATATTATTTCTGAATGTGTGGAGCACATATGAGCTTTCCTACCTTACAGAAACTCCTTCCATTCAGGGGCACAGCAGAAAAGTGGAGCTTATATAATAGCAGCCAGGGTTTTCTTGTACGGATGCAGTGCAGCAAAACCCCTGCACTGCTCTTTGCTAAATATAGGAAAGTGGTATCTGGCTAAATTTGGTTTGTGTGTTAAGTACCCAAAAAAGCAGTCCTGTTTCCTGCTGGATTTCAGAGCAGGCTCGCTCTGTAACTGAATTTCCTGAGACAGCAAATTCGTGGGCAGTCTGTAGGCTGATGTTTGCAGCAGCTATGGCCTTTGGGGGCTCCAAACCTGCGTCCAGCAGCGCAGCAGCTGCGATCGCAAGTAATTGAGAAGTGTGCTGGGATCCTGTGAGTTTGAGGGAATTAGCAATAATCTGCTCAGATTCATCTGGAATATTCTTCTGCCCTTATTTTCTGTGTGAAAATTTGTAAGCCTGAAAAGAGACTGAATATATGTTTTCCTAGTGGGGACAGTGGACTAAGGGGCCTGCTGTGTTGTTCCTGTGTTACCACTGAAGCCAGTGAACATCGGTGTAGAGCGTGCTCTGAATGACGCTGTTTTGTGCTGGTTGCCTTTGGTTTGGCGTTGCTGTTAACGACTTCGGTCAGGTCGCTGTGTTCGCAGGCTTGAGGCCATGAAGATGAGGGCCTCCCAGGTACCTCAGCTTTGGTGGGAGCGGAGCAGCAACACCTTACAGAGCAGGTGAGCAGCGGTGGGATCCCAAACTGGAGGTATGTGGGGGCTGGTCGCCCCCTCCCCTGCCAGCAGCACCGTCCTTGCTCCTGTCCCAGGAGCGCGGGCGCTGCTCTGCTGTGGCTGCTCACAGCACCCCAGTGATATGTGGTACAGTGCTGTGGGTTTATGTCACAAAATAAACATTATGTCTGCACATTAAATTGTGGTTACACCTAGGGAGACCTGAAACTGTAATGCTTAATGTCAGTTGTTTGTGTGCTGTATTGTACCTTCTTTCTTTATGGAAGAGCTTAAAGCTTTTATCTCAACTTCAGTAGAGCAGTAATAATAACCTGTTTTAAGCCTGGCTGACCTGAATGTCACTGTTAGCTCAGGAAAACGAGATAAAGGGCATAAATCCATCCCCCTGAGTTTTTTATAGCAAGCATTGATTTGATTTCCACTATAACTTTCTTCCTCCTCCATGTTGGCACACACACACAGCTGTGTTTTTCTGTTTAAAGTTTGTGGGCAGCCCCAGTTAACAAAGACCGCATACGTAAGGAGTGCATCCCCGTGAAATATTTTTGGGCAGGACACCTCCAGAAACAATCCTGTCCGTAAAACTGTAAGTGGTCAGCCGTAGGAGTGCCGTACTGCTCTGGGGGTGTCACTTTCGCGTTGGTTCACCCAAGCCTAATGGGCACAAGAACTTACCCAGAAAATGCTGAAGTTCAGTTAAATGTTTGGGAAGTCGCTAACACCAGTGACTCCAGATACAGCTTTGGTTAATTCTCCACCAGTCTGCATGCAGCGGCCTGTAGACCATCTTGATTTGCTCTTGTCAGTTTTCCAGTGTATGTTTTTTATTTCTCATAAGCCAGAAGCATTTTGCTTTGATCACATGGTTGTTTTATCATGACACATTCCCCAGATTAGCGTAAGAATGAGCAGATGGGGGTTTTGGCGTGCCTAACATCCTTTATATTTTTTTTATCTAATTGATACAACTCTGATAGCTCTGGATGCTCGTGGAAATTTTTACTTGGTCCAAAACCATGTCCTTTCAGAGCAGGGTGACATGACTTCTGGTGCTGGTGTTTGTTGCCTTCAAATTCTGCAAGTTCATAATCGCAAAATTGTTAAGTGTCTGGGTGATGGTGGTAAATGCAAGTGTTTTTATTCATGCTGTAACCAGTTTCCAAATACAGTTCTGCAGGTTTGTGGGGTACCATGTCAGAAGAACAGCAATTCAAACAATTTTTTTTTTTACAATGCTATGTTGTAATCACCTATAATGTAAAAACAAACAACAAAAAACTTGAGCATTCAACAGTACTTTGTAATACCTAGGCTAAAACCATGATCTAACAGGAGGATAAGATTTTCTTATTTCATTATGAAGTCTTTATTATCCTTTTTTTGGAAGTAATTCCTATAGTGCATATTTGTAATCTGTGGGTTTTATAGGTCAGCGTGGCCTGTCCCTCAGCTACATCAAGATAATTAATTATCTGAAATACAAAGTCTGTTCTGTCAGCACTGCAAAACATAACCACAGTTTCTGTGGATAGATGTTGAGTAATGCTGTTGGCACTCAGGGGGCTCTATAGCTTTAGAACTTATGTTTGCTGCCTTTCTTCTTTTACGATTTCCTTACATCCAGTCCGTTTACCATGCCTATCGTATGGGTCTGCTCATTTGGTTAGACGTTACATCAGGGAACATGGAAGTGCAGGGATCACTATGCTGTCCTTTCACCAGTCTACACTGGATTTTGCAGTTTCTCACCCCCCGCTAGATGTGAATTTGGTTGTCCATAGAGCTAACCTACCTCAGCTCCCATTGATGGGCTTGAAGTGGTGGTAGCCAGCCTTGGGCCGCAGCAGGCAGCAGCTTGTGCCTTAGTGGAGCTCAGCCATGCATCTAGAGTGTAAATACATGGCATTGCATACATAGGCTTCTCCAGCACCGTGGGAGAAAGCATGTAGAATATTTGGGTGGTTTGTCATTAAAAAGTAGAAAGTGTTTTGTTGAACTCCCCCCGGCAGTGATGTTCTGGTGCCGTTCTAATGACAGCAGGCTTTTTCTCGCTGAGACTGCCCCAGGAGGGGGATGCCAGGGGACAGGCAGTTGGACAAACTGGAACCGCTTAGAAATGTTTATTTTGTTTGATATTTCTTGAGAAGATTATGTTTCTGTCTCAAAATGACCTAAAACTGTAGAAAGTCAGTATGTAGAAATAGTGTAATACTGGGTGCTGTCCACCTCCTGTGTAAGCTGATAGGTGTTTGCCAGAGGTTTCCATATAAACTTGGTATAAATTTCAGCGTACTAGTAGCTGCATGCTAATCGTATGTATTAATGCCTGTGTCAGCTGAGACCACGTGCGAAATACTGAGTATTCTGAACAGGAGCACTGCGTTTTGCCAACAATGTAATTGAAGAAAAGAAAGTGCTGAGATCTAGAGCAGCTCGAGAACATGCCAGCACATCAGTCACCAGTTCTCCCTACACATATGGGCTAATTGTGATCTGTAGTACAGGACAGTATTAAATACCCCGATTCTATCACTGGGCTGCATCGAGACATTCAGTATTCCCCTTTCTCCCTGCTTTACATCTTCTGTTGCATATCAAACGCGTAACCTGGTGTCCGAGTCGGAATGAACTTGTCCCAGGATGAGCGTTTCCGAGCGAACCAGCCCGTTTTGTGAGGCTCGGGTGCCGTTTCCACCGGTGGTGATGGATCCTGTCCAGGGTTCGGGGCAGCTGGGCCCTGCCTGAACCAGGGACCCTGGTGGAGAGCAAAAA
The DNA here is from genome assembly GCA_013399475.1 of Chauna torquata. Taxonomy (NCBI): domain Eukaryota; kingdom Metazoa; phylum Chordata; class Aves; order Anseriformes; family Anhimidae; genus Chauna; species Chauna torquata. The sequence continues at coordinate 35,380 of VXAL01001180.1, read as the reverse complement.
TCCCATCCAGCCCTGGCTGTGTGAACCGGTATTAATTTCAAAGGTGTCTCCTCGTTTCTGGTTGCAATTATTGAATTAGGAGTTATTTGCCATCTGGCACATTTTTAATTCACTTTCTCATAGTGTTAATATTTTTAGCTGCCGCTACCAGAGTGTTTTTAATTTTGTCAATTGTACAGGAAAGGTAAGAAAAAGAACGTGCTTCAGGAGACGAGGATGCTGCCTGCGAGAGGCAGAGCAGCAGAGCATTTGATGCGCTGAGGCGACAGGAGATGTGGGTGGATCTCCTGCTGGCTTCAACGCATTTGATAAAATTATTTGCTTTTCGTTGTCTGGAGATCTGTGGAGAAAGGTCATCTCAGGCAGACTGGTTTGCTGACATTAACGTAGCCTCTAGTGAATGTTTTTTTCTGTATCTCTAAAATGACATTTTCTTGGGAATAGCAAGGGCTGATTTGTGCAAGACTGTGGCTGAAATAGTGGACAGGTTTGCAAAACAAAAATCAGGTGCATTGGGTATAGGGCGCCCTTGAATTACTTCGCTGCTTTGGTAGCGAGGCACCCTAGCGCTTGTGCCTGGCTGCAAGGTGAGTTATTGTCCTGACTTTCGTAAGTGCAAGAAATCCACCAAATTGCAAATCTGCCTGTGAAATTTTACTTGAAGATCCATCATGATCAAAATGCACTGGCTTCACACCTCAGTCACTTAAAAAGTCCTGCCATCGGTGTATGCATTTAAACACATGCTTAGGCTCCATTTTCAGAACTGTGCAGCTCTGCTAGTTCCTTTGTGTAAGCGTGGTATTCCTGGTACTGGTATCCAGCAGGAACTTTTGTACAGTAATTTTTTATTTATACTTAGGGTTTTGTTTGTTTGTTTTTGTTTTTTACTTATACCTTTATAGGGATGAAAATGTTTCTAATTTGTGGTGTAGTTAAATGTCTTGTAAGTGGTATAATGAAACTTTATAACTCCCTTCAGCTTGGGGGTTTACCAATCATTTGTCTCCAGGAGATGTTAATTGCTAATTGCTGCTGTGAGTTTCAGTTAAGCAAGGTCCTGTCTATTATGTATCTCAGTTCCAGTGTAGGCTCATTTTTGTTCCCTATTTTCCTGTGTAATTATAATTGATTTTTTTCATAAAAAGTCATTTTGTACCTAGGGCACTGCAGCTTAATGATATTTATGCATTCTAGCTCTTTTTTTTAAATGCCAACTGCATATATAATGTTAAGTTCTTTTCATGATTTTTATATGTTACTTAGTAGAAAATCAGATAGAAATATCACGCAGAAAACTTGTATAGAAACAGCAATATGTTTTTGAATTTTTAATGTGTGTGATAGTGTATGTACACACAGGCATATATACGTATATGGAGAGTTGTCTGTCTTTTCAGATCGTGATTTTTTTTTTACACATCAATCATTAAACATGCAGAGATAGCATTATGTCTGTTTGTCTGCCAGTATCTGTCTCCTTTCACTGCTTTGTCTTGCCCAACCTATAGATTGAATTAGACTGTAGTAATAGCCTGACTTCTGTGGTGCTATATCCTATGTGTTGTGTAAATATGTAGTATCATATAGTGTGTATACATATAGTAATAAGCTATACATATTGTATAGAAAATATATACATGGTATACCATCCGTGTTACTATGTTCTGTAGCATGCATGCGACTGACTTCAGTAAGGTTGTGCTCTTGTCACTCTGCACATGCATATGAATAGTGCACCGAGCAGGACATCTGTCTGAGCCTCTGCAAAACCTTGCAGCTTTGAGACCGTGAGTGACACAATCACATGGAATGAAACAGGAAGCGGGCTGAAGACGGCGACCAGGAGCGCATCACAGGGTGTGGAGAGACCTCCTTTCTGCCCGCATTCAGCCGATGGTACAGACCTTTGTAGCTGGTAAGAAGGCTGTGACAAAGTTGGGTTTTTTTTCTTTTTTTTTCCTCTGGAGAGGGATTTAGAAGGAAAGAAATGTTATGGAAGATGTGTGGGAAACGTCAGTGAATGTCTTTACAAAATGTTACAGAGCCCCTGTAAACAGCTCTGTCAAGGCTTCACAGAAGAATGTGGCTCTCGACATTTCTAAAACACTTTATAGATTTTAGGAACAAGTGACTTTGTGGTGAGAGGATTGGCTCATGGTCTGTCTCATCCAGCATCCTGTCTTCCACGGTGGTCAGTCCTGATGCAACCACTGCTTTAGTAATGTAGCAGTGTGAGCAGCCATTTAGAAGTCAGGGGACTACACAAGAAATTAGGAGTGACTTTGGACAATAAGCATCCACCCCCTGTAATCTGATGTCACTGTTATTTCTTCCTCCTCCTTCTCCTCCTTCATGTTTGTATGTTTAAATGTACAGAAAGATATTGTTAGAAATTAATCCAATTAATTTTTTGTAATAATTTTTTTACGTAAATATTTTGTAACACTTAATTTAGCTTTGTTTTGGATGTTGATTTCCAGTTTGGTTTCCTCCTTGTTTGATTGTGGCATTATTTCCCTCTTCAGCTTTATCTGAAAGGTGAGTGAGCTCTTTGGGGGGTGGATTCCTTCTGCCTCACGTGACAGGAATACGTATGTGTGATTTATTGCTATTTTGCATGGAAGAACACCATCTTCCTCTGTAGAATTGCAATTAAAGCAGAAAGAATCTCATCAGTCATCCAGCCATGTTTCCATGACATGTACAACTTGCAAGTCAAACACTGAAATCTTTATTTAAGCAAAATTGTTCTTTGTCACAGCACAAATTGTGTATGAGTAAGGAGTTAATTGCACTGTTGCTGATTCTGATGAGGTGCCATATTAGGGTAGAAACTGTCACTGTAAGACTGGCGTCAGCATGATTTCACATTTTGGTGGGTGTTTGTTTAATTTATAGCAAGTGTTGTTGGCATTCTGCACATGTGGGTCTGCAGCCCATTCCACCATGAGTTTGTCACAATGAATTTGTATTAACAAAAGTCTGAACGCTGGAAAACTTAGGAAAGTTCAAATTGCAAATGAGATTTAGTGGACATTAAAAAAATACATGAGTGAAGCTGTTTAGCCAAGGACACCAGCATTTTTCTCTCGCATGTATTTTCTAATTCAGGTTTTATGTCCTTCTAAAATTTCTAAAAGCCTTGCTTAGCTCCACTTATTTAAACTTAATGCGGGAAACAGTAGCTGAAATATATGCCTTTTGCTGTGTGGGAAGACAGACAAGAAAGTTCTGGCCCTTCTGGCCCTAATTTCCGTCATTGTGTATTAATCCATTCTTCAGTTTGCTGTTAATGTCCAGAATAAACGATGTCTATTGCTCCCTTATGTTGTTACGCATAGTACTGAACTGTAGTTAACACAACCACCCTTGAATGTCTGTGGCCTAAATACATAAACTTTCCATAGCCTTTCTTTCTAATCACATTCTCTGCTCCTTTGCTTGTTTTGATTTCTTTTCTTTAAAAGAAAGATGTTCAGATTGGCTCATGTATTTTTTGCTTGGGGGATCAAAGCTGCAGGGGATTCCAGGTACGTATTCAGGGATAGCTATGGCTTGCTGAAATTTAACATCCTCCTGAGAACTCGTGCTGGTTTTTTGTCCTGTTCACTGTCACCTGCAGTCCTTTCTCTGTGACTGCTTTTGTCTCTGAAGTTCCTTGTATCAAGTGCTAGGATATTATAGCAGTCTTTCCCAAACGCTCTGGTATTTTCAAGATACATCAGGTATCTGGGAATTATACCACGTAGAACATTAAAATTTGTCTTATGTTAAATAATACTAATATTTAGTATTATTTACTAAATACAGTTCCTACAGGAACCGTTCTTGTCTCATCAGCAGTCACATTATTCTTTAGTGTTTCTGGCGGAGATATTCTCCTGTTATATATTCATTGACAGATAAACAAGGATGTTGTTTGCCTTGTGTATTGACCAATTTGAGTAGCATTACCAAACCCCAGGTCAGTATTAATTGATTTTGAAGTAGAGCACGTGACGTTGTATAAACCTTGCCATAGAAAGACAGATTTTTGCTCCCAAACATCTGTCTGCATATATGTGGTAAATCCTTGACAGAAAACAACTTGAAATCAGCCTTGTCTTTCAGTCTGTGTGCAAGCTACTTACCTGGAGAGATTAAAGAAAAGAAAGAAGTGAGCACTGGGGAAGCAAAACCATTGAAGAACACAACCTGTCTAGTGTAATAAAAAGATCAAGATGTGCTTCAATTGCAGTATATGACTGTCTGCACGGGAGAAGGTATTGGATGCTAAAGGGCTCTTTAATTTAGGGGAGAAAAGTATAACAGTATAAAGAGTGGCTGCAATTAAACTGCTGTAATTTAAACAAGGCATGAGTTGTAATGGTGGAATGCTTAATAGCTGAAAGAAATTACTAAGGAACGTGGGAGATTTTCCATTTCTTGATATCTTGTGGTCAAGCCTGGATACTTCCTCAGTGATAAGGTTTAAACAAAAACGAGTGAGAGCTCCCAGCACAGGAGAGAGGAATAGAAGGTATGTATGGTGTTACCGTGTGTCAGGTTATCAGGTGTGTGAAGGTCTCTTTCCTTTCTGCCTGTGGATCAGGGAATCTTCCCGTAAATACATCTCCAGTGTGTTACTGACTTTTTCCTATATTTAATCCATTTGAAAATTGCCACTAATTGTTCGTAAGAAGAGCATCTTTTCTTCCTTAATAGCAGCTCGACTTCTTCCTTTTCGTCCATACTGAGCCTAATTTCATTTTGTTCTTGGAAGACTCAATTGCTACGAAATGGAAGGGTAGTCATCATTACAAGACTGCTGTGGTTCTTCACTGGGAGAACTTCAGATTGTTAATAATAGAAGCTCATGCCCCCCATCAATCGATTAGCTTTTAAAATAAAATGATAAGAAATCTTTTTAGCTCAGTGTAGCTTGAGTAAATCAGGGACATGTATGCACTTGATTGAGGATCTGGAGGTTTTCCAGACTTTATCTTCTGGATGAATTGTTGAGGATTTATTTGGCCTTTTATTTCTTGACAGCTATTGCTTTCATTCATAGCAGAGGTTAAAACAATTGCACAGAACTATTTGAAAAGTATTAAGATTAATGATTTTAAGCGTAAACAATTTTTCCCCACTCAGAAGATTAAGGAATAAGAAAATGAAGAATCTCTTCTCTGAGGAAATGAGACGTTGGAGGTCTTGCCTGTCTCTTTTCAAAAGAAGAATGGAGACGGTTTCCACAAGAACTAGGGTCTGAATCTGCTTGTGCGCAGACAATAGTAAATGGTCGTGTTTCAGGAGCTTCAGAGGGACAAGAAGCTTGCATGCTTGCCACTGGTGTCCCAGAAAAGTACATGCAGCAGAAGAAAGTAAAGAAACAGTTTGGCTTCAAGGTGTTGGAAAATATTAGGTCTTTTTAGATGACAAGACCTGAAATATTATTAACCTTTTAATACCATTTATTCAGTGGACTCTGCCACTGAATGTTGATAGTTTCTATGCAGACTTCAATATAGATTAAAAAAAAAAAATTACTAAATACGAGAGTAGTCTAGTTTTGCATACAATTTGAATGATTAAATAGCTTTTTGATGATTTACTGTAGGCAAAATATTCAAAACATGTATTTTATCAGATGATCATTTGACCTATGCTGTTAGGCTTCTGTTTGCTTACTGGATAAATGTAAGCACAGAATGAGGTGAAAGATTTGAGAAGATGCTCTGTTTTCAGTGTGTCAGAAGAGAAGAAGGTTCTTTGCCTTTATTGACACAAGGTTATGTTCTTTATGCCGGGATAACTGGAGTATTTGTCTTACTGTAGATCTATAATAGAGACAAGGCACCAGTCATTTATACTACAACAGAGCGAGGAAGGACAAAGCTGTGTCTTTAGCCTGACACTTACCAATGCTGAGTTTACTTTGAAGTAGAATTATGTGCTGTCTTTTACAGGGAATAATAGTCAATGTGCACTAGCTCTCTAGTAGTCAAAATATATTTTGATCAAACCCAGGGAATGGGGTAATGAACAGGCTTAGAGAATGATACAGAAAATTTGTTCACACAACTTTTGTCTGAGACTCTTATTTAGAATGATTTTATAGAATTTCTTTGCTCAATTGGAGTATGAATTTTTGTTGTAAGTACTGAAAAGGACTATTGGCATGAGTGAGGTATGGATAATATTTTCACTTTCTTTTTGTTTCTACTTGCTAACCAAAGATGAGCTTATCAGTGGTTCAAACCAGGAAAAATAGAATGCATAAAATTTTGTTAAGATTTTGAAAAGGTGAGAAAGAAACAGGAGAGAACAGGAAAGGAGTAGAAAGAAATAATGTGTACTTGTATGTAGTTTGTAATGTTTTTTTTCATTAAATTTCCTGTTTTTTCCAAGTGTCTGTCTATCAAGACAGCCTACTATATAAATTCTCAGTGACAGTTCAAGAAGGCTATGAAATGAACTGTTACATGTAGAAGTTGTACAGTTCATATGGGATTTTCTGGTTGTTCCAAAGGAAATTAGGTGTCCAAATCCTATTAAAATACAACTGAAGCTGGAGTGTAACTCTCCCATTTTTTTCTGAGAAACTTAGTTTAGAAAAAGGTCATTGCGGTCAGTAACCTTGAACGTTTGTAGTTCCACTGTCAGCTTCAGTCTTGATATGAAAGAACTTGGAAGGCACAGAAACCACTTCAGTGACATTGGTCCCGTGTGATGTGTGACAGCAAAACTTCACGCTATGGGAGGATAGGGAGCAGTACAATAACTGCTAACGACATCATTTTCCACAAAACCAATTTTAATCTGCCATTTAGAGACTTGCAAATGGCCTTAAATAGCTCTTGCCATTGAAGATGATCATTGGAAGCACTATTTAGCAATGCACTTAAACATCTGCACTTTCATTTAGTTGTTTGCCGAGATACGTTTAGGTCAATCTTGAAAAGTTGCTGCGTCTAATGTTTCTGCTTCCCCATTCAGTAGCAGAGGAGGAATAGAGGGAGTAACAGCTGTGGGCCCTCCCAGGCCTCACTGACAGACTAAACTGTGCAGATGCTCATACTGTGAGTTTCCTCCTCCTTCCTTGTGTATTTTGATCAGTGGGATATTAGGCAACGGTTTTGTCTGTAGCTTGTATTGGTTGTGACACAGTCTCGTAGAGCTTAGATCTGAGGGTTCAACTGCATTTCCTACAACAACGGCAGAAATTTGTTGAACTGATGATATGACTCAAACCAGTCAGATGATATTGTCAGGAATAAATTTATTAATACCTTTTTCTATAGAGCCATGTCAAAAAAAACTCTTAGCAAAGGGGAAAGAAACGGAAATATTGATGTTAGTCTGTTTTACGTACATAATCCATTCTGGGGAGATAGGTAAGAGAGTGAAAGCAGAGGTGTACCGCTGTTTGCTTTTCTTTTTTCCTTCCAGTGATTGCATGGTGGAAGACATCTCTCTTGCCACTTCTGTGCATGTTGGAATTACTGCTTATTTCCGTCAGAATGAATTCTTGCCTATGCATGCAGAGATCCTCATAAATCTTAAGGGGCTTCGTAAAGTTGCTAGACCCCAATGTTACAATCTGTGCATCACAAACGGCGTGATGTACCAAGGTGCTGCTGCAGATACTAAGTCTGTTTTGTTTTCACTGTTTCCCTTAAGAAACCTATTGGGGCTGTGTAGAGTCTTTCTAGAAACTGGGGAAGATTCCTTCTAGAGACATTTTCTTCCTAGAAATCAGAAGATCTTGTTATTCTGTTTGTGGGGTGTTAAATGTTATATCCAGGTTTTGTGACCTTTATGATCTGTTTATTCTCACTTGTTTGCTTATTATTTATGGTGTAGGAGCTACATCCTTCCGGCTGTCTCACCACACAGGTGATACTAGCATTACTCCCATCCCACCTGTTTAAACGAGAAATATTTCTGTTGCCATGGGTCATCTTAGAAGGAGAGAGCCCAGCGTACTGGAGGGAGGACAGAAGGGGAGTGTGAAGGTGGTCTGAGAAGACTCGAATTGAAAGGAATGGGCTGGGTGGGGAGACTGGAGCTGGCCAGGTGGATGTGGTGGCCTGTGACTCGGAGTGCCGCAAGAGAAGAGCAGGAAAGGCTCAGGAAGGACAGGAGTGGGTTTGGCCTGGGTGAAGACAGTATGTAAAAATGGTCACTAAGGCATGCTTCCCAAGTCCAGAACCTAGCATTCCTGCATCTTGCTGTATTTCTGCCATTTTTGTCTGTTAAACCTTCTGACAGTGCCCTATCTCTCCTCAGTACTGACCCAGCGTCAGCAGGTACTGCGTCGACTTCTGTGACATGCATGGGTGTTTCGATTCTGCTGCGATTCTTGTCACTGCTAATGTGGATGGAAAGTCTGGTAATTTTTTATAAGCCGCTGCATATATCATTTATAAGCCATGTATTACACAAATCAAACAAAAAATGAACGTTATTAAAGTATCCAAGTTGCACTGGAAGAAAATGCTCGTGGCAGTTGGTGTAAGCATTTGTTTCTTCACCTTTTGCTAATGCACGTGTCGTGTGTGATCGACCCAGCACCACTGCATCACAGCCTTTTCAGATGTTTGTTCCCCATGGGCCCGCCCGTGGTATGGACCAAGTCTGCATGGTGAAGGGGGCTGCTGTCAGCTGGGCCTCTGCTCCCTTGCTCAGGGCTGAACGGCGTGCAGGGAGCGAGGTCGGGAAGCGTGGGACCAGAAAGGATGGTTTCAGCTTTCAGGCAGATCAGTGCTGTTCTCTTGTCCTGGCCTTCCACAGACAAGAGCTTCTCCATGACTTGAGGCAAGTCAGAAAAAAGTAGGTCTTTATATATGAAAATAGGAATGATGTTCTCACTGGCTGTGCACAGGTGCTGTGGGAGCTGTGTCTGAGTGTAAAATACTCCTGAAAACTCAAAGGTATAGACAAATGAAATTAGGCACCCAGATCTCTTGGCCTTAATCTACTTAAATAGTTCTCCTTTTCCTGCAGCAATATATTGAAGCTGAATTCAGCTGCATTTGCAAAATGTTTTAATACCGTATGCTGACGAGCAGCAAGCCCCCTGGTTTGCTGCAAACGAGGCGCTGGAGCTCTGTGGAACAATGAGGAAACTCCTGAAGCGACCTGGAGCTGCGCAGCGTGCAGAGGGAGCGCTTGTCCTCTGGAAGATGCAGCGAAGGGCTCTGCCAGCGTCTGGGTGCAGCAGGTACATCCAGGTTTCTCGAAGGCAAGGGGGTGCCACAGCAAGGCTGTTCATGACCAGAGGCACAGCGCAGCTCAACCTCATGTGTCGCAGGCTGAGGGACGCTGTGCAGCCTTTTCTGTTAGGAGCAGGGCTGCATCCAGCCCTATTCACAGGGGACTGTCTGGATGTATTAGTGTGCTTGTGATCAAATTCAGAGGAAATTGTGTAATTCTACTGTATTGGTGGTAAGACAACAGACGCGAAGGCTGCCCATGTTTGTGTTGCTCTTTTAAGAGCAAGGTCTCTTTCCTGCTGCGAGGTGCTGCTTAGCGTGACTGCTTAATTTTAAGCCACTGTGATTTTTAGCGGTTACCAGAGTATTTGGCATCTGGGCACAGCCCAGATCTCTGATAGTCACTGCAACAAAAACTGCTGCACCTTTTAACAGAAATAGGTGACGTGATGTTTGCTTTTTTAACAAAAGGGTATCATCTGTAATCTGTTACTACACCATGGACTGTGACTTTCAGAGGTGCATGGTGTGGCAGCATCAATATATAGCCATGTGAACAATGCCACTCCATTTAAACCTCAAACACATGGACTGGAGTTGTTTTCTTCTCAGTATCAGTGAAAACACTCATTCCAGGCTGCAGCAGCTGTCTGTACATCTCCTGTATTCCCTAGCTGTGCTCTGATTCGCAATGAAAGACAAACATGTAATTGAGAATAGGATGTAGGATCTGTTTTTTATTATTATTATAGAGACCTCTTCAAATGGAATTTCAAGTATAATAGGATAATTTAATACCTGAAACAACAACCAAAAACAATCAGTTATGAGCACTTGTTCATGTTCTAGAGCAATGAGTTTATAAGTGACCTGCATTATTACATTCTGCATAGTCCTTAAACATGCTGCAGGGAGGGTCTTTGGGGTTTTTCACGTTAAATGATCTTGTTCAGAACTGGATGTAATTGATGCTCTAGTGATCATTCTCCTTCATTCCCCACCCTGATCTTTTCTGATTAATTCTTGCTTGGAATCAAGTCCAGCTAAATAGACTGCAGTGGGAGAAGCAACTGTTAAAAAAAAAAAATCTGCAAAGAACTTTTACTCCAGTTGTGTGGTTGTGAGCAGAAATCTGGAACTGCAATTTTTAAAGATGCAGACCTGACTTGGATTGCTCAAAGTCAGTAATTTCATTGAGGATGGTAGAATTTAAATCCCATTCTCCCCGTCCCCATAACTGAAATGAAAATGAAGGTTTCAAATGATTTTTATAAAAAAATAAGTAATCCATGTTACAGAATTCCACAGAAAATGTTTCAGAGCTGTTCAGAATTTCAGGCAAGTTAATACTTCCTGAAACACTCCATAAGAATCTGGTTTACCTGATTCTGCAGCTAAGGCATCGTTGAAGTTAATGAGATGTAAGCTCTTAACTCAGTTGCTTTTGAAAATTCTGCTTAATGATCAATTCCAGCTTTTCCAATGTGTTTATTTCTTGCATTTTAAAAACTGTGGTTACGTTTCAGCATTCCTTTGGTCTACATGACATAAATATACAATAGTACAAATTTTATGGTAAATCTCCTTTACCTCGCTAGAAAGAAAAATTAGTCTTTTGTTACGTTTATACCAGTAGAAAAAATAACAGAGGCTCGTAATGTGCTCACAAATAAGGAAAACAGAGATTTGGAGTAGAGAGACATGGGAAGATATTTAGCTTTTTTGTTAAGGGGAAGAGAAAGTTCTGTGTATTAACAGTAAAGGGGGAGGCAGAAAGGTAACACTGAAATGCTGCGTGTGGAAACCTCATCCTTGATCTGAATCTTGCTGACAGTCAGCAGCAATTGTGGTCTCCAAAGGGAAACAGCTGAAAGAAAAACAGTGTAAGAATTAGGTGAAGGGAGAAAGGTTGGCAGAGAAAACAGGTAACTGCAAAGTTAAATACAAATTCAAAGTCCTTTAGTGAACTCCTACGAGATCTTGAGATTACCAAGGCTGTAAAGGATTTGCCTTTGAATGACAGAAGGGTGCAGGCAGGAGGAGACCATAGAGAGGCTGGCTGCAGAGCAGATGGACTAGAGAGCGGGTAGATGAAAGTTCTCAAATATAAAAAAACAAATTGCAATAGTTGGAAATAGCAGTAAAAGAAAAGATTAAAAGGATGACAGTTCAGGAGAAACACAAAACATTCACTTCTGTATGACACTGCAAAGAGATCTCTTATCTAGGATTTTTGGTAGCGGTACTCTTTTTTTACAGGGATACAATGGCAGTACTTTAACAAGGGCTACGTGTAACAGCGTTTGATGTCTCCAGCTCAGGCACTCGGCTTTTCCTGAAGAAAGAAGTTCAATGTCAGCACGTCCACCTTGCCCTTCGGTCTTGGGATTTCCATAACTGTGGGTGCTGGGGCTGCAGTGCTCACGCTGTCAGCACGGTGAGCATGAGAAGGCAAGTCCCAGTTGCAGCAGAAATTCGTGTCTGTGGTGGCCCGTGGACAGGATTCACAGTGTAACAGCTAGTTGGAGTGTCTTGGGTGGATTGTGAAACAGCTCTTTCCTGCACCTGTCCCACGTGCTTGTGTGCTTTTCCATCATGACTCACCCCTGGTGCGCATGTCCATCACATTGCGTTGCAGGATGGTGAGATGTTTAGGGACATCTACCCCCAAAGAGTCCCGTTCCCATACTGGGAGCTTCTGTGCTGGAGGAGATGTTGCAGAAGTAGCCCCTGGCTGCTTATCATCCTTAATCTTGGGAGTTTCTTTGCAGTGGTTTGTCCTCAATCATGTTTTCAAGGTTGCTGGCACAAAGCAAAAGAAGTTGCCTAATTAGTTTTCCTTGGCAGAACTCAGAGGCCCCTTTTTATCACTTATGTCCCAGCTTGTCAGTAGCACTAGGGCAAGTTTATGTACTTCTTGCTGGATCTCAGATTTGCTGACCTTTTTCTAGTTCTAACACATTTTCTAGTGCTTAAAGAAACTGAGCGTTACAGGGTGTAGCTGGGGTTATTCAGATCTACCTGACATGAAACCAGTGGACCAAACTGTTGGCCTTTTCTCTTTGTAACCTTTTATTAACAGAGTATGCATTGATGAGGCAGGGTTGGAAGGCAGAGCATAGCTTTCAAATGAAAGTATCAATATATCTGTGCACTGTAGTCCAAGATCATCTCCAGTATGGGTCTGGGTCCATGGGTGAAAATGTCCTCTCTCAATCCAATAGGATATTATGATTTAGGTGAGGAAATGCAAAGTGCATGTAGCTAGAGTACTGAATACCACACTTGAATGAGCTACTTACTCTTCAGGGGACTGAGGGATTTTTTATTATTGGGCAATCAAGTGGAAGTAATGCTGCAAAAGTTTAGTTGGGTATGAAATATCTACTCTTACATAGTATTTCTAAACTGTTAGCCAAATGAAAGATAACAATGTTTTTTCCCCATACTGTTTTTAAAGCAGCCAGGCTCAATCTCTGATTCTGAGCAAACTGGGGGTGTTTTTGTTTACAGTGAATGGTAGATGCAAATACATTTTGAAGGCAATTAGGCAAACAGAGTATTTTTATTTTTGCTTACAATAAACTGCAAGCACAAAATTGTTAGGACAAGGTTGAAGGTTATTTGCTGAGATTACTTGCCACATGTCATTAATCTCTTACTGTTTTTTTTTCTTTTATTAGCAGAATTTTAAATTTCCAGGAGAACTGTACAGAGCTGTAAGGGGATAGATTACAAGACTGAAAAATACATATCACTGGTGGCTGCATGTGCAGAATATATGGCGTTAACTAGATGTTTCTGGCTGTTCAGCTGTTCTCAGGTAACCTGCATCTCTCTGCCAGGGTCCCAGCAACATCAGCTACCTTGAAATATTACAGATAGCACATCCAGGAGAAGTGTATGACTGTCATAAAGCCATTTTCTCTTGCTGTTCTTTAGCAGCATTGCTCTATAATGGTAACAAATGACATAAAACTGCCAAATAGGTCTGCAGGGAACAACAGGCACATAATTTCCCCAGTGGAAAGGAACATATTAAACATTGCTTCACTTCCCATACCCCCAGCTGCTGTTGGGTGATTGCTGATCAAATTGTTGAGTTGCTGCTTCATCCTGCTCCATGGCCTCGTGTCCCTGCCAGCTTCTTTTTTGCCAGCCGTTATCTTTACGAAGCTTCCCGAACTGCAGAACATATCCAGGTGAAAACGAATCCAGCCACACACACACAAAACAGTTCTTGACATGGTCTGTCTCCATTGGCAGGGACCGGTCAATCTGAGCGCGTTTGAAGGCAAGCAGATCTCAAAGCTGTGTGTAGCTGAGGATGGGGGGAGCAGGGCAGGAGGGAGGAGGAAGAGCAGGACGAGCAGGACCGCTGTGTTGGAGGGCAGCCCCGTGCCTAGGTTAGCCCGAGGTGGCCGAAGTGCCAGCACCTTGGACCTGAAGTGGGCTGTTCCTCCAGTAGGTCGATAGGAAGCTCAGGTGGAGCACCATGGGCTTTGTGTGATCTTTGTTATTGAGTATTTATGGCATAACTGCAAAGTGCTGCAGGAAGACGATGGGGAAAGGGGCTTGCTCTGCAGCACCTGACACCTGTTCAATAATTACTTTCTAAAGACAATTTTATTATGTCATGCAAGTTGGAAGGCATAATTTTGCTGTCAACCTTGTCCTCGCTGTGTCCTTTTCTCTGGAAAAAGAGTGAATCTTCACTGCAAAAGAGATCTGTTTTAATTCATCATCACTGTTATAATAATAGAGGCAGTTTTAAGGTTAGAATCGCATATAGACAAGATGGTAATTATTGCTCTTAAGCTTTTCTGGAGGACAAGGCAAGAGGAGATTTTCAATTAACATTAAAAATAAATACAGGAGAAGGTGACAAATAAATGCTTCCAGCATGCTGCTTCTCCATGATCAAAATACACTTGCCTAATCCCAACATGTAACTATCACGTGGTTATAAATTTGAGATCTCATGAACTTATAAAAGATTGTGTATAGCAGAAGGACTTGATTTAAATGTATAATTAATAGCTTCACTCAGCTTTACATTGAAATGCAAGATCAACAAGGCATGTATCCAAGAGACATACTGGAATTTTTGCACCAAAGCAAAGTATTAGTAAAACTATGCCGATAACTTTTTTCATTTTTAGACAGTTGGCTGAAGGGGGGAAAGAAGTTTGAAGTTGTCTATCTGTAAATTTTGGGGAAGCTTTATAATTGTTTGGCTTTTTTTTTTTGATAAATTAGTGAGTTAAAAAACTTCAACCCCAAAATGCAGGCACATCCATTATTTTAACAATTAATTAACTTTTTACTCACCAAGAACTTATTTGGTATGTAAAAACATTTAAAAGGTTGCACATTGATAGTGGTCATAAAGTGTAGAAAATTCTGTGCTTGCTGATTAGGTATCTAGTGTAACTGTAACCATATGCTTCACCAGAAACCCACCCTGCCTGTGACTCCTGCGCAGTCCCTGCTGAGAACTTTAGTGGATTCAGAAAAGACAACATACAAAGCTTCTGTAGGTTCAACTGTAAATTATGCATTTATATTATACCCAGTGCACACACATAAACACCACTGCTTTCCAAGGTTTTCCACTTTTAACATACTAATTTAGTAAAATACCGAGAGTACTGGTTAATTTTAAGCCTGTAAAAAATACAGTTCCATATTGGACCCAAACTTATTACTGTCTTGTTAGTTTTAGCTATTTCAATTTCTGCTTTTGAAGGAACATTAATCCAGTTCACATTTTTTTTAAAATGTGTATGCCAGGATTCAACTATTTTATTTCAGTTTGGTAGCACTGAGTTGGTTTTTGTCCTAACTGATCATAATGACAGCTAAATGTCAGCTTCATTTGTGTCTTAGCTCAAAATACAAACAGAAAAGTATACAAAAAGGAAAAGGTTTTTTTACACACTGAATTTTTTGCTGTGTACCTTATGCCAAACAGTTTTGATTCTGCATGTGACTTACAGTCTAAAAGCCATACTGATATATATTTTTCTAATTAATTTTCAGTATTTTGCATCCAGTGCAGAGAAAACACTGATATTAAAATAAACACATTAAAAAAAACCAACCCTGCAACTTTGTTGAAATGTAATTCCATCAAGAAAAAAACACAATATTTTTATATAACATTTTGGATATATTTTATGTCAAAACATGATCACCAGTCAAACTAGTGACATCTAAAACCAGTACATTATTGTGACTTCTAAAATAAAAAATCAGAACAAAACTAAATTTATTATAGCTCTGCCTTCATTAAACACCATGTGTTGGTGGTTTAAGCACAACAAAACTCTAGTATTATTCAAAAGTGTCTACTAAATATAATAAAAAGAATAAGAGAACAATTAACATTTAGTCTGTTACACTAAAAAAACTGGATGTACATATTTCTATTGCCTGTTAGCTTTACCTAAGCCTTTTCAACAACTACAAAAAGAAAAAGAAAATATAATTCATTGTTCAAAGTCAAAAACATTCAAATCAGTTGATACAACATTACAGTACAGTCAACTAACATCATTCAAGGTCTCCTTTTCTCAGTTTGAGTCCTCAGACCAGTGTTACAAAACTAGTTCAATGCAGTTTCAAAACTGTATGTTAGCTTTGCAAGATACTGTACTCTACTGATGGCTTCAGAAGACTGGGGTTGTGCTACTTTTGAATCACAGAGTAACCCCAGCCTCTCATTAATTTTATTCAGCACTGTAGTTAGAACAGCGTTAAGTTTAGCACAATAACTAAAAAAAGGAAGAAAAAAAAAAACAACAAAAAACCCTGTGAGCTAGGTGAAGCTGCCATTTGTGTCAAACAATTGCGATACGCTATACTAAAAAATTCTGAAATATCCACCTGTCCTCACCACTCTGCCACAAACTAGCAAAGTCAAAAATACAAAAGTCGTCAACTTCTCATTTTTGCAGAATAAAGCAAAAAAGTCTTTGTGCTCCTTACTACCAGAAGCAAAATATCCTCTGAGTTACCACATGTAATAGCTTCTGGATGTGTCGACTTGGGTTGGCTTGGTCTCTGCAGAACCATCCTTATCCTTTTCACTGTCACCTTCCCAGAGATTAATAAGTGGAGGATAGAGCTCATTCAGTGGGATTGAAGAGGTCTTTTGCATATATTTTTTCAATGAATGGTGGTAGTTTTTTCTCTTAAATCTTTTTGCAATGTAAACAGAAACGGAGGCAAGGCTAATTACAGCGAACATTGATCCCATTACTGCTGCAAGAGCAGTGCTGGTTTCTTGATCTGAAATATCTAGCGCAAAAGCTGCATTTTTTGTTGTAACGTTAACACAGGACTTCTGTGTTTGCTGATGGATGTTTGACACAGTCAGACACACTTCATAATCTGTAGATGGTTGTAAATGCGTGAGGTTATATTCATGTACATCAACTGGGACCCTAGCAGTGTATGTAATGTGAGGGTTGTCAATCTTCATAGTAGCTGATGACCATTTTAAATTGGAAGTCATGACATTGGAGTTAACTTTCCAGGAAACTAAAATTGAATGCGATTCGGCTTGCTTAACGTAGATTTTCAGAACCTGAGTACCATCCAAAAGCGTTCCGTTCACCCGGATAGTAGCAACCCTCGTGTCAGCTCCTTCTATGTTTTGAGCAACACAAGTGTACCTCCCAGAGTCTTCAATCTGAATGTTAGAGATTTCCAAGGTACCTTCGCTACTCAGCTTGTATTTGTCAGAGAGACTTTCAACCGTTACTTTATTTCCGAGAGGACTGACCCAGTAAATTTCTGGCTCGGGTTCTGCCATCGCCCTACAATCTAAAAACACCGTCATGCCAATGTCCAAGTTTAAGTGATTTGGAAAGGTCTCATGAGAGATCATTGGAAGACACTGTTCATTTGAATCCTGTATTAGCACTTCTTTCACCTGCTGTCCTCTGTATTCTGGAGGCATAGCACAAAACATGGATAAAGGCTCCATGAAACGGATATTGGTTTTGTTTGAGTTGATCCAGTGAATGACACAGTCACACCTGAGTGGGTTGCTGTGGATACTGATCTCACGCAGGTTTGGAAGTGATTCCACTGTTTTTTGGTAGACGGCATTCAAGGCGTTGTTGTTCAGCATCAAGCTCTCCAGGGCAGGAACGTTGCGAAATGCCAAACGATGTATGTAAGACAGCTTTGGATTGTTGGTGGCTTCAAGCTTTGTAAGTTCAGGCAGGTTGTCCAGCGCATACCTATCAACAGAAACGAGTTCACCCATATTATTGATTCCAAGCTCTTTCAATCTGAGCATGTTTTTAAAATCACCTTCTTGAATTTTATGAATTGGATTTTTGTTGAGATCCAGAAATTTTAGATTTGGGACTTTCTCAAGTGCAAGCTGAGGAACTTTTACCAATTTGTTGTCATAGAAGGAAAGACTTTCAAGACTATCCAAGCCAACCAAGGCATTGCCAGGGATGTCTGTGAGATACATCCCTGCCAAAACTAGACTCCTTAAATTGGAGAGTGGTTTGAAGTTCATATCTAGTATTCCAATCACTGGATTTTCTCCAATCATAAGAATCTCTAAGTTAGGAGTAGAATCAAACCAACGGCTGTCAATAACCTTTAATTTGTTGGAGTTGAGATGTAATCTTAAAAGATTCTTCAAGCCAGAGAATGCATTTGCAGAAATGCTGCTGATCTGATTATGATTTATATATAACTCCTGAAGATTGCAAAGGTCTTGCAAGCAGTAGTCAGTCATCTCCGTTATCTGGTTTTCCTCCAGGTGCAATGTCGTTAGCTGAGTAAGATTTGAGAGCCCCACATCTTTGATACTTGTGAAGTTATTTTGTGAAAAATCTAATTCTGTTAAATTAAACAGCTGTTGGAGTTCATCTGTGGTCTTTGCAATATTGTTGCTTTGTAACAGAAGGACTTGAGTGTCACTGGAAAGGTTGCTGGGGATTTTTATTAAACGAAGATCATTGCAGTCAACTGTTGTGGCTTCCCTGTACGTTGACTGTGGTGTAAACCATGGCCTAATTTCACATACGCAAAGCTGTGGACATTCGTTACTCTGTACGGAAGACTCAGTTAATGAATTCATTAACAATTCTAGCACCAACTGGCAAACAGTTAAAACAAATCTAACCTTAGCCATGATGGTCAGCTAGTGAGTTCAGCTCCCCAGCCCCTTAAAATAACAATAGATTGAGAGTGTAATTTGTTGTCAGGCAGAAAATGTAAAGCTTAAAATTTAGCGTGAAAGGCTTGGACATCCAGAAGATGAAAGAGAAGTTTCTAAGATTAGAGAAGACAAGAAGTGGTCTGAAGGCTCAGTTGCTCCTCTGTGTTCCAGGATCTTCTACAAATTGGTGTCTGAAGATGTTCCTGAAAACAAATTATGATATATGTTATGCTCAGCTCATATGCAGTTCATATATTCTTTGATGTCTTCATGCTTTAAAAAAAAGTATCTGAAGACAGTTTAAGTATTTTAACATTCAGATCTCTTACAAAAATCCGTACTTGGTACAGTAAGGTATGTATGGTTTGGAACTCTGTTCTACTTACGATTTGCATGAGGAAACTGATAGTTCTTGAGTGATTATAACAATATATGTAATCATCTGAAAATAAAACTTTCAGGTACCTTTCAGTTTTACTACGCAATATTTGTTTGAGTGGCTTGGGAAGTGCTGAAGGTCTAGGATATGCTTGTGAGTACAGGTGAGGCTCAAATGAGTGTTCAGAACGTGATACCAATTAGAGTTCAGGCTGCCACTGCTATCCCAATGTCCTGCATTTCAGGTATACGGAATTATGGCTTAGGAAGAGGTTGTTTTATAAGTTTCAAGCCAAATGCATAAGAACTTTGCCAGAATTCATCGGAGTTGATCAAATCAGTTCCAGATAACAGCTTAGATTTAATCCAGCTAAGCACCAAATAATAACACTAAATATGATTAAATGAACATACTGTCAGTATTTTAACTGTTCGTGCTGCATTGTGTATTATATGTAGATTATTTACTCCAATTCCAAATTACTGTATAAACCACACAATTCATATCTTTTTTAGCCTGTGACTCATGAAAGAGCATTTTTAAATTAACGCAGTGGTGTCCAGAGCACCTCAGAAAATCTGTTGTGTTGTGAGTCTAAGCACGTATTCAAGGAGAAGACTAAGCTCTTGATAAAATCTTTCTCATTCTTTGTGGAAAAAGTAAACTACGGGAAATGGTTTGTCAGCTGCTAACCTATCTATTTCTTCTGCTGTAAAAAGCGTGGATACAGGAGGGTTTCTGTATGTGCAACAAGATGCAGCGTGGTGTTTGTATTGTTAAATGCAGCCACTGCTTAACTTCCAGCTCAGAAGCGTGTTGCTTTCGGTGGTGCTGGATGAACTGTTTTGCTCTCACTAGTGATTGTGGTGGTGATCTCGTAAGCCTAGCGATATTCCTCACGGCCCGCTGTGCACGCTTCTACCGGCAGATGAAGCACACCTTTGCGGTACTGCACAGCAAGCGTCTAACAGGTCAGACAGTGTGCGTTCAACATGTGTTGAAGTGAATAGAAAGGATACCTGAGCAAGGCATGCAGCAAATCTGAATAACGATTTAAAGATCACACCTCTCAAAACCTGAGGTGACACTCTGTATCTCGTGCTGTAGTGACTGCAGCTGAGGGTTCTTAGATGAGTTTTATCTTTTTTTGTAACTAAAATAATCAAGTTGCACTATATCTGGAACAGAGTACGTAACACTGATAAACTGTAATAGCAGAATGTGGGAAATAGCTTTTTTTTTTTTAAAAATAAAAACATAGTAAACCTTAACCCAAATAAAACCCAAAAAAAGCTTNGTAACTAAAATAATCAAGTTGCACTATATCTGGAACAGAGTACGTAACACTGATAAACTGTAATAGCAGAATGTGGGAAATAGCTTTTTTTTTTAAAAATCAGAACATAGTGAAGCCTCAACCTAATCAAAGCCCACAAAAGATATTCCTATATAAAATAATAGAACTAAATACAACTTTTAAAAAATAGTTCTAGTAATCTAGATAGTGGTGACAGGAATGGCATTTATTGTGCAATTTTATTCCAAAATCTGGTCAGCATATTAAATAATGGTATTATAGTTATTTCAGATTATTGTATACTATAAGCAGTACACACCAAAGAGCGTTTTTATTTTGGCATGCTGTTACTCGTTCTGTGGTTGCATTTTGGAGGAAGGAAACAGGAATGTTACTCGGAAAGCATTTGACCCTGTTGAGTTAGATTTTCCTTCTGGTAGCTAAGTTTTCAATTAGAGATGAGAAGACCACGCTGGAGGGGGAAAAGCCAAATGTAGAACAAACATTCCTTCTCAAATAACTTTCAACTGATGCAAGAATTGAGTAAGACATTAACTGCTTAAAAAAAAATATCCTAACAGCATTGTAATAGTAAGAATATATATATCCATAGAGTGATAAGGAAGCTGACATAAACGGAGTTACTCTGACTTTCATGGAAGCTTCTCTCAGTAACAATCCATTTGTAGCTGATGCAAAACAGAGTTGTAGCAATACTGATGATGTCAGAAGTTTAATTAATTTAATTCCAGATTTTTCAACTTGTGGTATTTGCCACTTATTAATGCACGCAGTGATTTCATCCAGTAATAATTCTGCACAGCTACAGGAGAAGCCTTGATTTGCCATTAAACGTGGTCTGTTCCCTCGCAGTAGGGACACATCTCTTCCAGCTTGGCAGCACTGGCTCACTGAGGCACAAAAGAAGCAGAAACTGCGGGCAGCAGCGTGTACCAAACTAGATACCACTGCAGGAGGTAATATTGCTCCAATCATTCATTCCTTCAAAGCCTGTCCTATAGCATTTTTCTAGGTAGACGAACAGAAAGAAGTCTGTGCCGGATAAAGCTGTAGTCCCTACTGATGTGCTAGCACTGATTTAACTCTGATGTAGTTAGACGAATCATGTAATACTTTAAAAATGAAACTGCCTGAAAAAGACTTCAAAGCTTCTTTTAAAATATGTGGGAGCACATCCACATTTTTGAAAAAAAAATTCAGTTCGAACCTTTCTTTGTTGAATATTTATATCCTCTTACTTGCACATTACATTTATTGTTCCTCCTTGGTAAGAAGGCATTTCTGGTTTCACTGAATAGAATTTTGGATCTTTGATCAGACATATGATTTTACAAGTTACCAGTGACACTTTCTCCTCTCTAGTTATTTTCTATTGCAAATAGATTTAATTCTTTAACTGGAAAATGTTCTTTAGAAATGACCTGCCCATTATCATCACCAATCTCCTCCAGCCCAGGGCAACGTGGATGAGGCTATAAATGAAAATCCAGTGTAATCAAAAAGTAAATTTTGATCAGCTCCACATGCTTCAGTCCATTTTAATGCTGTGCTTTGTGAATGACAGTTCAGAGGCTGCAGCGTAAGGGAAAAGCCAAGTCACGGACTTTGCTTTACCTGCTGCTTATGCTGTGAAGCCACATCCATTGCTCTGGTAAACTAAAAATGCAGCAGTAATCAGTGAAAAAGTGCCCTACAGTTTTAAATACAACTAAATAGTAACGGCTGCTTTTGTTCTGTGGTTTATATATGCTGTGCGTGACCATCTCAGCTCTCACACTTACAAGAACACCCCGTAGGCTTGCTGCCAAGCGGTTCCTGACAGCCGTCCCTTCACCCCCAGATGTCCTAGCTTTCAAGTCTCCGCAGTGTCACACCAGGGTGCTTGGCAGGACTGCTCCCAGATAGCTTTCTGAAGGTTAACATTTAGTGTCCGATGGAATAAAGTAACATGACAGTTTTTGCTGGAGGAGTATGTTTCTTGAATAGACTCCTCTCAGGTTCTCAGATTAGAATTATAATCACAACTTTCCAGATAAAAACTAGACAAGATGTGAATGTAGGAAATCTCTTTTTTTTTTTGATGGATAAGCTGGAGGATAACCAAGCTTTGAAAACAAAAAATCTGACAGTATGTGGTTCAAAATAACCACTAATGAATAACCACAAAGACAAGGTGGATAAACCAGGCATGGCTCCTGGGAAAGGGTGAATATTCCCAACCCTCGCTGAAATCAGTGAGGCTGAATTAAGAAGCATTTGAGTGTTCATGTGTGGTCGTTACCTGCTACTAGACATCTCGGATTTTTGCGTATTAAGGACCTTTTTGTATTAAGTTACTGGGTTTTGTTTGTTTGTTTGTTTTTTAAATGTACCCCTGGTAGCCAAATGCAGTATGAGCCAGTGAGAAATCAGGGGATCGGTTCAGAACATTCTAGCTTTTGAAAGCCAGGCAGTGTTTCTTAAAGATTTAATATTGGCTCCAGAAAAGGGGCACAGCAGTGGCTCCCAGGCTTTCTGGATTAAGGGAGAGTATCAGTCCTCGAGAACCCCCTCAGGACAGAGTCATATCACAAAATCTTTTTTTCTGAAAATGATATTTAATGGGGGTCTTGTGATAGATGGCACTTGTTTTAATTGTGTATTTAATTGTGTAAAATTGTATTTGTTTTTAAAATACTGGGTGGGGAAACTTCCCCTAAACAGTAAGGGGGTGTTATACCTTTCTTTTGGGAGATGCTGAACTTGTTGAGGATAGAAACGTTGCCAAGATAGCAGAGCAGAGGGGGATAGGAGCATGGAGCTGGCATGCTGCAGGGCGTGCAGGGACTTGGAGATGTAGGGGAAGCTACGGGCTGCCCTGGCCTCGTGACCTGAGTCCTGGCGAAGCTCGGTACTGGCTCTATGCTATCGACATGAGCTTTCACATTCTCTGCCTTCCCTTCCATTCATTAAAATTGTATTTTCTAGTGCACCAAACCACTACAACAGTCATTACAGGTGTTAACTTGATATCAGCAGAAGTAATGCTTAATTTTATGGGAGAGATATGGAGGGAATTATTTTGCTAGAGGCTAAATAAATACATTTTCCATAGCACCTCTCAGTACCCAGTGCATTAAGAAACCACATTTCTGTCAGTAAGCAAATCCATAGCTGCTGCCTGGGCTATCACGTTGTTCATATTTCTGGCAGACAGAAAACGTGAGCATCATTCCTGTGTCTTCCTTCTTGGAAACACAGTGGGGAGAATCCAAATACCAGTTTGTGTATAGCTTCCCTTTCTGTCTAGGTCATGCAAACTGCTTAATATTGACTATTAATTTGGCCCAAGAAATCGTAATGGTAAGGAAATAGGGAGGCATTTGGTTCTGGAGCAGCAGGTCCTTGATTTCAGCTTTCCTGCCTGGTGGGAAGAGGTGTGTGCTGGCAGCCCCCAGCCCTGGTGGTGGTTGTTAGAGGTTGTCTGGTTGTGCAGGTGATCCAAAAAAAAAAGGAAGGGTTAAGTCCACAGTGCAGTAAAAGGAGAACATGAAGGAACAATCCTGAAAAAAAAATTAATAAAAGTGTTCATAGTTAACTCACCAACTAAAAAAAACTGTCAATTGTTTTTTCTTGGTCATAGCAAGACAAAGCATTGTCACTTCTGCGGCAGCTGTATTAATAGTCGCTATTACAAACTGCTGAAAAGGACATATAGTTTTGCATGGGGATATTTGGATGTCTGTGTTGAAACAGCAATACTGCCACAGAAAAACTTCACCCTCCCCACAGTTAAGTGGTTCATTCTTGCAAAATTTGTTTTATATTGCAGGTAGCATCAGCACAGATTCTGGTTGGCAGCCATATATGCTAAACATGCCTAGGTAAAAGTCTGAGGGATCAGATACATGAAGAAAATTACCTTGGGCTAAGACAAGCAATTTACTTTGCACTTGCTGTGAGCCAGCAGCACATACTGATCCACAGCACCTACCCATTTCTCCACAGTGCCATTTTCCTGTATTGAGCCTACGTAATGCAGCTAGTCTTTAGGAAAATTGTCTGTTGTGCTAATGTTCTGTTAATGACTTGTTCAGCTTGCTTGTTTCCCCGTCATTGTCATTTGTGAAACTGCTGCTGTATAAACACCCTCTGTCATCAGTCCGTTCGGGAAAACTGGTACCAGGCTGCTGCAGCCTGCGTTCAGGTGGGTCGGCAGGAAGACGCAGGCTGGCCAGCGTGGCCCCGCGAGTCTGCGGCGTGCTGCGTCCCTGGCGAGGGCTGCACCCCAGGAAGGGGGCCGCAGCGACCGCGGCGCTGCGCTGCCCACGCGTGAGGACTGGGGAGACTTCAGCCAGGATGAGGTGAGCGAGGAGGCTGAATGTAGACTGGAATCAATACAAAGCGTGCCTGCAGTCAGGGGCAGGAAGAGCCTGTTCAGGCGGGGGATGCTGTAAGAGATTGGCTCGGGTGGTCTGGCAGAGAGCTGGCCTGCAGAGCTGCATCGGCCTCTAGCAGGAGTCTGCTGGCCCATAACGAACTTGGGTTGAGACACTGACATTTTTAAGAAAAAGATGTTGTGTGTAGGATGGAGATCACGTGCCTTGCAGTGAGGTTCATTAGGGCCTTTGCAGTTCTGAACCGCCCATTTTCTTTAGAGAAAAATAGAGCTACTGGTGCCATACTACAGTTCAACAATAATCTTCGATAGCACATCACAAGGGAGGCGTTTCAGGACTGCTGTATGTATGTATATGTGCACCCACTGAATGGTTGTGAACATTACACAAAATCTCGTCCGAAGTGTTGCGTTACCATAATCGGGTCCTATTCTAGTCAAGAGCATCAGTGACCTTGTGTACATCCTAGTGAAAGAGGCTGGACTTGCAGGCTAATAACAGGGATATTTACAGCTAACCTACTGAAAGAGCTCCTTTCCCAAGAATCAAATTTACGAGTGCATTCGTGTCTATTTAGAAAAATACTGAGGAATCATGTCTGATAGCAAGCCTTTTATATTAAAGTTTTTAAAGTCTCGGATGTCATCAGGAATAAGATACTTATAAGACTGAATTGTGTAAAATACAGAAAAGTCAAGCTAGAATGATGCAAGTCAGTTAAAAAAGCATACCAGAATCTGAAAATGGGAATTTGTTATTAAAAGCAAAGACATAACCAAGGGATTATAGAACATGTAATAATGGTATGAAAGCTTCAAAACACATCTTCGGGGATTTGTAATATTTAAGGCTTGTTTTTTTGCTGTTGTTGTTGGGTTCCC
>VXAL01001180.1:0-10004 GCA_013399475.1 Chauna torquata | reverse complement strand
CCCCCCCGCAAGTAATACCTCGCTTTTTAAATTGTATCTTTTTCTTTTTGTCTGTTCACACGTTCCATCAAAATAAAGTCAGTGTTTAATTTTAGGGAAAGCTCTGATGAGAAGGCGATTTGCTGTATTTCAGAAGACAACCTCAGCATGCTTTATCTGTGTTCTTTTCAAAAATACTAGTCTTATCTCCGTGGAAGAAATGCAAAGAGCATCCAATTCATAATACTTGCACTGCAGAAGCAGCATATTAAATCTGACATGTTTAAAATTTGTAATTTATTGTGGGCTTATTCTTAAGACTTGCATCTGATACAATGTTTTTCATTAAAATATTGAAGTAAATGTGTAAGAGAGAACATTTCTTTTCATTCATATACTGGTCTTGAGTACAAGGGGATACCTTGCAGAGAGAGTACAGTTACTGTACATTGATGGCCCATCAAATCAACCATGGAATTGCAACCCAGCTTCTGTCATCTGCTTGAAAATCTCTTGCAAATTACCATTAACAAGTCATATCAGAAACATCAGGAATAATAAGTGCTTTCAAATAGTGGGTTGTCAAATTATATTGTTTGTTTGTTTGTTCTTTTAGGAAAGAGAAACTCATAAAAGCATTTAAAAGGCTTGAAAACCTGAAAGGCAAGATATGTTTGTTCAGTAGTAACATACTTCCATCAGAAACTCAACTAATTTCTTATTATGTTTATTTTCATAAGAAAATGCTTATTTTCATAGGAAGATAGATAAACCTGGAGAAAATGCAAGCTGTTCTTTTATTGCCCATGACTCTAGTTTTCATCTCCTCCTACACAGGGTCTGGTCCTATTCAGTATGAAGGCAGGAGTAAACCTTTTCGGTCAATCAGTGGTGAAGAATCATGTCCCTGATTATTATCCTCATTCTAGGTAATTACCAGATAAAATTATTTGAATAGATCGGCTTTCCTGTCAACCAAACAAATAGTTTCCACTGTTAGGTTAAAAGCTAATTTCATGAGACTTTCCTTATAGCTCCTCCCTTCTGCACTGAAAAGCAGGACGAGTACCTGGAGCAACCTAATGAGCAAGGTGCCTGCCCCATTCCTGCCCTCACCCTGAGGGGTGCCGAGTGTTTTGGGCAGCTTCACAGAAGTGGCACATCCCTCTACTAACCATGAATACACCTGACCATGTGCTTGCAAAGATCAGATGCCAGGGTTGATGGAGGACAAAACACTATGGAAATTCGTTCATTTCCAGCTGTACAAGCTGTAATGTATTCATATCCTTCTGTATATTTTAAATGCTAGGGAGAATTTAAACCTAATTGGTTTTAGCTTGTAGAATGTCAAGAATTTACAGAGCATAACTAATTCTGGAAGACCTGTTCCAACTATTTTTTGCATTTAGTGTATCTGCTGGCTAAAGAATGAATGAAGACAAACAGAGAAATATTACTGAGTCTTCCACTTAAAGAACAGAAACAGGCAGAATTCAGCCTTGGCACTCTCCAAATCTCTGAACCAAATGAAAGGATCCGAACATCTTGTCACTCATGGGGGTACCTGTTTCATGAGGATTTCATTCTGGAAAATGTCAGGTAGTCTGGAAGCAGAGACTATCATCAAAATCAGTACAGCCCAAATCAAAACTTAAAACAACAACAACAACACCACAACAGCAAACACAAATAGCTCTAGAAGAAGAACAGAGGAATTAAGAGATTGGGCTGAGTTTTGGAGTAGAATTTCTAGTTTGTTTTTTGACTACTATGAGAGGCAAGGCAGCTTTGCTACTGGAAGTATTAATAATAAGGTAAGGAGCACATAAGAAATATTTATATTTTTAACCACGAGAAATATGGATGCCAGAATTCCACAGGATTTTCACAAAGCTACAGAAAATAATCTTCCTCTCTTTCTGCTGACTGGCTTTCTGGCAGTGTGATTACTTTACTTCCTACCCAGTTCTAGGTCAAACTCCAGCTTTATGAGTCATGCAGGATACCCACAGTCAGGAAAGACCCCAGCGTGTAAGTAGTTGTTACTGCAATACATGATGCTAGAAAACCTTTTGCTAGAAATGGTAGCCAATAAATAAAAACTGAAATGAGTCAGTATCTAAGTATGTACTTATAAAACAAACATGTAATAGTGCTGGCTGTAGGAAATGCATAAGACTTGTTATGACAAATTTGTATGTATGTGTGCATGTATACACATGTAACATTTGCACAATAAGCAAGTCATGTATAACTTCAGTCCTGTATCTTCAAACAAGAAAAAAGAGAGTTGGTTCTTTTTGCTGGTCCCTTGTTGCTACTTTGGTAATTCTGTTTCCTGTGGCTGTACTATGTATTTAGCTTTCAATTATTAGTGATTAAGTATTGATCTATATTTTATTGTACATCTACACCTATATTTACTGAGATTATACGTGTAGTGTGCTTACACAGACATCAGCCCCTAGAATAAAATAGACTTCTATTGATTTTTTCCAGGAGTTACATGCTTGCAAGATCAAATTCTGTATTTCTGAGCTATATTTACATATAATTGCTAATAAAACCATACATCAAATTGCTTGATATGGAGACCCCTTTTTGTTCATTCAAGACTGTGAACATACCAATAACAACGTAAACAGATTTATCATGGGAGGTGCTGAGAGATCTAACATAAAGGCTGTTAGCACTAAGACAAAGATCCGGAGCTCAACCAAGTTGAGATGGGATAGAAGTAATTCCATTAAGTGGTCATAGATTTGTTTTTGGTAGTAGTCTGAAGTAAGGTTTTACTCCAATATGTGAAAAAAGTTACTTTCTCTCCAGCCACATAGCTGTATTAAATGACCCTCCCCTGCCACTTCTAGCAAGTCTTCCTGTACTTCTGAATGGGTTTCTACATGAAGTTTTCTGATTTTTGAGGGCCTTCTGCTTCTTCCATTCATGACTGATAACATCAGCTACACTGCAATGAGAAAATACACATTTTATGGAGCATGTGTTTTCCATCATTATTTCATTCCGAAACTGTTTAAGAATTATTGCTTGAAATGTAGAGCAGGTCATCTACCACATCATCTGAAAACTACATCTCATTCAACTGAGAATGGAGAAAATGTCAATAGCCTATATTTAGCTATGTTTTTTTTTTTTTTATCTGAAGTATCACCTAAATTTTGAGACTTTATGCAGAAATCAGATCATGATTCTTGCTTTGAGATGTTCATAAGATAGATCTATATATAGAGAGAAAAAATATATAATGTATTTGTATGTTTAAGAATAGACCTATAAATTGTTCCTTTAGCTTTAGTCCTCAGTCTTGTCATTGCAAAGTCAGCAGTTCCTTCACAGATGGGTTTATTTCATAACTGCTCGTAAAATTGCTGCATATTGCAGAAAACAGAAGTTATTTCTCCCAAAATTTTAAGTTATTGAAGCTTTATAGATAAATCTTTACCTAATGAAGGTGATTTATCCAGGCATAGTAATATTTAATTTGTACATACTTGACTTCTTTCACTTACAAGAGGCAAAAAGTTAAAGGAAAACATATTTGCCAACTAATTTATAAAGAACACTTATCTGGTTTTGCTCAGCACCTCATACTATGGTGAATTAATTGTAAAGACCTGCTCTAAAGCAGGTATTTAAACTTTTCTTTTCCAACTAGTTCACTTAACTGTTGTTCTTCTATGGGTAAAATAAGTTATTTTTGTAACGCATATACAATTCACTGCACTGTCTATTGTGAGTGGTGGATCTCTGTAACTGTCAATATTTACTCTATTTCTGTTAGAGTGATGGATCATTTGTAATTT
This sequence comes from Chauna torquata, assembly GCA_013399475.1. Taxonomy (NCBI): domain Eukaryota; kingdom Metazoa; phylum Chordata; class Aves; order Anseriformes; family Anhimidae; genus Chauna; species Chauna torquata. The sequence continues at coordinate 6,198 of VXAL01001180.1, read as the reverse complement.
AAAAATTTAGCAAGGCCAATCAGTAGCTTATCTGCATCCCAGTAATTATATGCAGCACATTAGCAAGGTATGCATTTACTAGGTATTTTTGGACTTGCTTAATGAAATAAATGAAATGATGCATGAAAAAACAGAATATGCAGAATTCATTATAACAATGATAAACACCTCTTAAAAAAAAAAAAAGCAAGCTTTGATAGATATTTTACCAAAAAAAGGCTAGTCTACCAGATTTTGGATGAACTCAGTAATTGTCCCAAATAACATTTGTATTTATTAGTAGTTACTTCATTTTTGATTCTTCACCATATTGCAGAGTAATCCATGACAAATACAGAAAACCAGAGCTCGGTCCAAAAGGACCAGGCCATAAAATAGTGTAAGAGTCTTGGCTGCCCAGGGAGCCACGCTGGCATCATGGTGGATGTTCTGGAAATGTCGGTACGCTGTGCAATGCTAGTTGTGCTGCTTCAGTCGTGAATTAGCATGGAGTTAAGCGTGAATCCAATTTTAGGTAAAGATAAACTCCAAAGCTTGTATTTTGCTTAATGACTTTCAAGTTATGTTGACTGCACAAAAGTAGTTATACATGAAATAAAAAGAGACATTGAGGAGCATACAATATATCAGATTCCAGTAATAGAGCAGGAAAGCCAGGGAACATTTCTCTTGAACTGCAACAGCCTCTAGTCTTCTCCTGTCCAGTAATGTCATCTTTAAAACCTGACTGATAAGGTGAGGAGTAGTGACCTCTGGTGAAATGCTCCATGGAGGGGGACAACGATGCAGGTTACAGAGACGGAGATCTGGGTTAACTGCATCGTCAGCGGTGGAGTTTCCCCAAGTTTGGAAGGTATTGAGCACAGGGGGATGCACTGTTGGTCTTGGTCTCAACCTTACGAAGTCCGTGGTGTTGAATATGCATATGTGAAACCAGAACCTGTTATTTCTGGAAGATAAGATTCAATACCTGCACAAAGTGTCAAACGGAAATACCAAACATGCTGACAATGGTCTCCTGTGTCCCATTGCCAGCTGTGTCATTTTTCAGTCCTGCAGTTGACTTCCAGACCTCGTGCTCATCTACAGAAGCAACTCTCCTGAGAAGAAGCAAGTGACTCCCAGCTGATGACGCTGGTCTCAGAAGGGGGATGTACCAGGACAAGGCCTGGGGCTGTTTGGGACCTCCCTTTGGTGGTCTCTGGTGGGTAGATCCTGCTGTCGTTCTGCTCCTGGGGCATCACGGCATGAAGAGCACAACCCGTCCTGCCGGGGTTTTGCTCCCTTCCGACTCAGGAAGGGTCTTCTCCACCCCTGCCCCCTGCCCCACGGGGCATCACTGGACGCGGGCGAGGCCTGCGCCCCACCGAGGCCGGCCGAGCCACGGGACGGAGCCGCCCCGCGGGGCCTGCCGAGCGCTGCCAGGTGTCTTGAGGGAGGCTTGGCTGCCAAGAGAGATGGGGATTCCTGCTCTGATCAAAGATGACAGACGCATAAATACTGTAGTCACCAGGGTTTGTTAAATTAACCACCTGGAAGTGAGATACTGACAATCTCTAAAATTCCTAAACAAAACCTGTAAGTAATCTTTGCCTCCGGTGTTAAATGGGCCACTTAAGTTTGTCAGGTGGCCAGAGAAAGTACTGTCCTGCGTTAGCATGATGGACTAGAGGTCGGCACTTTAGGAGAGAGAATTTATGTAGCAAGATCATCATACCAAATAAAACCAGATAAAGAGCTGTTTCTCTACAGTGCTTTTATAACTTATTTACAACTGCTTTGCCCTGTCTTTACGTAAAAAGCAAACAACAAAAACAGGTATCCACCCCATCTTGCATACTTGAACTTTAGAAACTGTGCTCCAAATAAAAATCTATTCCCTTTAGGAATTCAGTCAGCTGAAAGGTCAAGAAAAGGCTGGCTTATATCACCAAATTAAAGTTACTTCATTACTCAGCTGCAAGAAAAGAGACTAGAAAATCAGACTAACTCAAGAACATGCTCAGTAGGCTGTTTCTTACCAAAGTACTGCTCTGATTTCGCTTTTCGGAGTTTAAGCACTCAGTCTTAGAGAAGCAAGATTACTTACTAGTTTTATTGTATACTGACAAAAGCTGTTTCTAAGCCAGCCTTATGTTTTTCTTTACTCTTACCCATTTTTTTCATACAGCATGGTACATGCTAATTGTAGATGAAGATGAGTATGGGAATGTTTTTCAGTCAGCTTTCTTGGATTCCTGGAGATGTGTCTGGTGGAGCAAGCATGGGGGCAGCTGGTACCCACCTGGCCTCACTGAGCCCTGTGAGCCAGAACAGGTATTGCCCACCTCTATAGCACAGCCGGGAGGTAAGCCATTTAAACTCAAAAGTTGTGTTTTGTGTAGACCTTGCTATGCTGTGGGTTATTTTTAGGAAAAATGTATTTTCTGTTTGCCAAAGCATTTAAGGCCTAAACTAATCCTGCTAATTACTTGGAGCTTGGAATTTAGGATTTCTGGGAGCTTGTTGCATCTTGCAGGATGGCATTTCCAACCATGCAAGGATGCAAAATTAGCTGTCATTAGGCTGAAACGCGGGTTCACCGGGAATCAGTAATAGGAGGATGAATGGATTTATATGCTCCCAAAAACTTTATGTAGATTTTCTTCAGTTCTATGTCTACAAAATGTCTGCCAGAAAAAAATCTTGAGCTTGGAAGGATGAAGTATCACACGTGTATTGTTCATGTAACTATGGTAACCTACAAATGCCACCAGTGTTTCCATTTCATACACAAATGAGGGGACAGCTGTGGAGACCACATGTCTGCCAATGGAATAATATATGTGAACTAGGATGGCTTGGCCAGAAAATTACAACTCATTTATATTAATCAGGGCTTCAAAGAATGGTCATCTCCATAGATATAAAGTCCACACTAAAAGAGTGATTTTTATTTCTGAAAATGTTTGGATCTTCAGTAAACATTTTCATCATCTTGCTACTTTCCTGGTTAAAAAAAAAAAAAATGCTGTTAACAACCAGTGCCCTTTTATAAATGTCACATAACTTTTTTGCTTTGTCTTTGTCTTTTTCTGCTGCCTGATCCTAGTCTGGGCCCGACCCAAAGCCAAGCCGGGGACTGGGCTTCACCTGGGAAAGCAGCAGTTCTCAGACAGGCAGAAATAACACAGCTTAAAACTCTAACCTGTCTACTAAAGTAGGGGGTGGGGGGGGAGCTTTTTCAACTCACTGATATCATTAACAGAAATAAAAGCTTCAGAACAATTCATAAGGGATTTTTTTTTTTTTAATTCACAAGTGTTTGTTTAAATCAACTTGAAGTTTATATCATCCCTAACATCAAGGNGATAAAGAGCTGTTTCTCTACAGTGCTTTTATAACTTATTTACAACTGCTTTGCCCTGTCTTTACGTAAAAAGCAAACAACAAAAACAGGTATCCACCCCATCTTGCATACTTGAACTTTAGAAACTGTGCTCCAAATAAAAATCTATTCCCTTTAGGAATTCAGTCAGCTGAAAGGTCAAGAAAAGGCTGGCTTATATCACCAGATTAAAGTTACTTCATTACTCAGCTGCAAGAAAAGAGACTAGAAAATCAGACTAACTCAAGTACATGCTCAGTAGGCTGTTTCTTACCAAAGTACTGCTCTGATTTCGCTTTTCGGAGTTTAAGCACTCAGTCTTAGAGAAGCAAGATTACTTACTAGTTTTATTGTATACTGACAAAAGCTGTTTCTAAGCCAGCCTTATGTTTTTCTTTACTCTTACCCATTTTTTTCATACAGCATGGTACATGCTAATTGTAGATGAAGATGAGTATGGGAATGTTTTTCAGTCAGCTTTCTTGGATTCCTGGAGATGTGTCTGGTGGAGCAAGCATGGGGGCAGCTGGTACCCACCTGGCCTCACTGAGCCCTGTGAGCCAGAACAGGTATTGCCCACCTCTATAGCACAGCCGGGAGGTAAGCCATTTAAACTCAAAAGTTGTGTTTTGTGTAGACCTTGCTATGCTGTGGGTTATTTTTAGGAAAAATGTATTTTCTGTTTGCCAAAGCATTTAAGGCCTAAACTAATCCTGCTAATTACTTGGAGCTTGGAATTTAGGATTTCTGGGAGCTTGTTGCATCTTGCAGGATGGCATTTCCAACCATGCAAGGATGCAAAATTAGCTGTCATTAGGCTGAAACGCGGGTTCACCGGGAATCAGTAATAGGAGGATGAATGGATTTATATGCTCCCAAAAACTTTATGTAGATTTTCTTCAGTTCTATGTCTACAAAATGTCTGCCAGAAAAAAATCTTGAGCTTGGAAGGATGAAGTATCACACGTGTATTGTTCATGTAACTATGGTAACCTACAAATGCCACCAGTGTTTCCATTTCATACACAAATGAGGGGACAGCTGTGGAGACCACATGTCTGCCAATGGAATAATATATGTGAACTAGGATGGCTTGGCCAGAAAATTACAACTCATTTATATTAATCAGGGCTTCAAAGAATGGTCATCTCCATAGATATAAAGTCCACACTAAAAGAGTGATTTTTATTTCTGAAAATGTTTGGATCTTCAGTAAACATTTTCATCATCTTGCTACTTTCCTGGTTAAAAAAAAAAAAAATGCTGTTAACAACCAGTGCCCTTTTATAAATGTCACATAACTTTTTTGCTTTGTCTTTGTCTTTTTCTGCTGCCTGATCCTAGTCTGGGCCCGACCCAAAGCCAAGCCGGGGACTGGGCTTCACCTGGGAAAGCAGCAGTTCTCAGACAGGCAGAAATAACACAGCTTAAAACTCTAACCTGTCTACTAAAGTAGGGGGTGGGGGGGGAGCTTTTTCAACTCACTGATATCATTAACAGAAATAAAAGCTTCAGAACAATTCATAAGGGATTTTTTTTTTTTTAATTCACAAGTGTTTGTTTAAATCAACTTGAAGTTTATATCATCCCTAACATCAAGGTGAACAACAACAAAAAAAAATCAGTAGACTCAACAATGCAAATAAATCGCGTTTTCAGTAGATGTTAAACTACGCAAGCTGCAGCACCAGTAACATTTGGGGGGTTATGATTCAAGGTGCTTGAAGTGCCCCTACAAAAAANTTTTTTTTTTTTAATTCACAAGTGTTTGTTTAAATCAACTTGAAGTTTATATCATCCCTAACATCAAGGTGAACAACAACAAAAAAAAATCAGTAGACTCAACAATGCAAATAAATCGCGTTTTCAGTAGATGTTAAACTACGCAAGCTGCAGCACCAGTAACATTTGGGGGGTTATGATTCAAGGTGCTTGAAGTGTCCCTACAAAAAATAATCAAGAGCTTGTAGCTGCCAGCTGCCTTGGCAGCAGCAGCCTGCTGACAGACGGATGCAGCAGGAACACAGCACGCCGATTAGCAAAAGTTTTCCTTGGCTTCTGCAGAGCCACGATACTGTGTCGAAGTCGAACAAAAGGCTGCTGCGTTACCTCCACATGGGCTGCCGCCGCGCCGCGGAGCATCCAGTCTCGGGGGCAGCCAGCATCGCATCGAGCAGCGGCGGGCACTTGGCGTTTATCTGCGCTATGATGATGAAAGCTTTAATTAGCGCTTGTTTCAATGATCGCTTTTCCCTGTGACCTGGAATCAAACGCGCGTACGACTGTTTGTAAAGCAGAGCTTCCCAGCCCTCGAGCCGCAGCCGCGCCTGCTCGGTTGTCTGAGCCCTGCTCAGATGGATGGGACAAGTTTCTTGTTGCAAAGTTTGGGTGCTCCCAGCATGAATTTACTTATGTTAATTTAAAAAAAAAAAAAAAGTATTTCACAGTTAAAAGGATAAAGGCTTTCTAATGTTATAATCTATACAACTCGGTACAAAAACCTGTTTCCCCTAATAATCAGTAATATTATCCGCGTCTGCTCCAGGTGAACGGGAAACACTTCAAGAGATGAGTTACCGGGATGACTCCGTGGAGCCCGAAATGCCTGCTGGGCTGTGTCACCCTACAGGGACCAGGGAAGGCTCCGCTCCGGTAACCATCGCGGCACCAGTGACGCTGGGGCCCGCCCCGGCCCCGGGCAGCCCCCGCGTCGCCGCGGGCCGAAGCTGCCCGCAGTCCCCGGTGCGCGGGGCTTTCAGCAGCGCCGCGGCGGAACCGCGGGGGTCACCTCGCGGGCGGCCCAGCTACTCCCAGTGAAAAGTTTACAGCCT